>JADMLL010000001.1:7000464-7112084 GCA_016920875.1 Columbicola columbae | reverse complement strand
TCGTTGGGGAGAAAAAGATGAAAAATTTAATTTACCAAATGAAAGGATTTATAATTAATTAAAGAGAGAGAAAAAATTTCAGAGAAATATATTAATTATCTTTCGGATTAATCTGTCAATCAATTATTATACAAACAGACAAATATTTAAATTATCGGATAAAATTGACAAAAGGCGCGAATTAGAGGAGGTATTTGCACACGAATGATCGTTAAAAGAAGATTCGATCTTTATTTGAGCAAACAAGAGAGAGAGAGAGAGAGAGAGAGAATGGAAACGGGATAGGAATTATTAATTATTACCTCGGTGTTGATTATTTCTTCTGACACGATTTTGTCTTTTCCCCTTTTTTGGTTTTAGTCCCTTTTGTTTCCAGCAAACCTGACAAGCTTTATTTTTAGCGGTTGGGCTTTCAAAGGATATAATCATCGTGGAAAGATGAAAGCTTATTCGATTCCTTTGTTTTGTGTCCCCACGCGAAGCAAGCTCTAATTCTTCCTCTTCACGAAAATTTACTCTGTTTCCCATTCGGCAAATGGGATTTGAAAAGTCAGCGGTTTAACAAGTGAAAGCTATCGAAAATTAAATCCTGCATGTAAAAGCTCTCGCAATTTGAGATTGAAATTAAACTCTTTAATCCCAAGAACAATTTTGAGTTATCAATTTTGTTCTGATGTGCCTCCAACAATAATCTGCTTGACAGATGTCGAGTAATGAAATATTCTTGTCTTAGTGATGGAGAAGGAGGGAATGGAGAAGAGGTTGGGAGGCTGGGAAAGGAGCTCAAGAGAAATGATTTTAAAAATTTTATTCTCTCAGTAATTTGTGATTTAGAGAGCTGAGCACACGATTTGCAACGTGGCAGTTCTTTTGAAACATTTTGATGAGCAGTCTTCCTTTTTAGACGACATTTTTTTTTTAAATTTTCCAAGGGTAGGAATGTATGATGTGGTTTGGAGAGGAAAAGGAAGGGTTTTGAAGAGATGAGCCCTTTCTCCCGAGAGAGCGAGGCAGGGCCTTATGAAATGGTTAAATTCATTCAACCAATAAATCATTTAAAAATGAAAACGCCTGAAATTTTTAACTTATGCTTGATGCGGAGCTTTGTTAAATTGCCGGTTGCATAATTCCTCTTTAGCCAGGGGGCTCGTTGAATTTGAACGGATTTTTAATTATGAAGCTTCGTTTCTCTGTCCGTCTGTCGCTTCTTTTGTGTACATTTCTGATGCGAAACAAAACAACAACAAAAAGTTCAGTGTCGTTGTAAAGTTTTGAAACAATTTTTTTCCTTCGGAGATGGAGGAAGAGAGGGCCAATTAAAATTTAAGACAAAAGACAATTTAAAATTAATCCGTTTGTAAGTTTTTGAAAATTTCTCTCGACGAAAATGTAAACGAACTTGAAACGAAAATTTTCCTCTTTTTTTTTGTATTGTACATAAAATGAGAAAGTTTTGCATTAATACGGGTAGAAAAAGATAAACTCAAGACTAGATAAAGTTTCGAAAAAAACTCTTTTTCTCCTGCGGGACGAATGGGATGGGTGGGGGTAGATAGGAGAGGATCCCAAATTAATTCTCTGAATAATAGATGATGTTTTGATTGATTGAGTGGAAAGTTTTTACAGTCTCTAATTAGGGAAGTGAGATTTTTAGTCTCACTCTTTGTGGTTTCGTGATTTCCCGATTAACTATAATTGTTTATAATTAAGTAATAATTATAACGAATAATTTTTAATAATTATTTCGAAAAACCGGATTTTTGTTTTTTGGTAGCAAGGGGTCAGATAATTCTAAGACGGTTGACGTGAAGAAATAATAATTTTTTTGAATGACTATACAGTGGAATCTCTCATAGCGGGTTTAATTCGTTCCGGTGCTTTACTCGTTATGCGAAACAATTTTTTCCATATAAATCAATGTTAAACAGAATAATGCGTTCTAGACCAAACAAAATTTATGTTTAGCATATTTAACCAAAAAATACATAAAAATTGTTGTCAAAGATGAGATTCATCATATTTTGTTAGTTATCTACCAAATTTCTTCTACAGCAGTGATGGCGAACTTATGGCACGTTTGAAAATTTTGATGGCACACCCCAAACAAAATTCTTATTTTTTAATAAGTTATCTTTTTTAATAGAAATTAATTAAAAATTATTAATCTACACTTAATTTATAATTTATGATATAAATTTCTAGTACTGGATACTTATCTTAATACCTTAACTACAACCGCCATTTGTACATTTTATTAATGAAATATTGCATGGGTTCTATCGAAGTAAGATGCGAATTAGATAAAATTGTTTTAAGAAGAAATTCTTTTACTGTATTTGTTTATTTAATTATACTTGCGGATAATTATTATCATGCAAACAGAGGCTTTTGGTGCTGGAAATTCGCGAACGAAGATGGAGGTAGATCGGGCACACGTTAAGGAGCAAAAGAGATCTGTTGCCAAGCCCTAGAGTGGGACTCCGTCAGAGGTAGCTGCTGAACTATCCAAACTTGAGCCACCGATGACATGGTCACAGGCGAAGCGTGCCAGGGACAAATGGAGGACAGTGTATATATTATATATAGTTATTATCAAGCTAACATTTGGAATGAAATTTTATTGTGGCACGTCACCTATTTAAAAAAAATTTTTATGACTTTGTGGCACGGACATCAAAAATGTTCGCAATCCCTGGTCTAGAGTCATTCGCTTCAAAATTTGATTAAAATGTGACACCGCATTATCATTCAAGAATTTCGTGGCGCATGGCTACTGTCTTATTTAGGGTGATGCTCCTCAATATAACGAAGCAACACTTTTCACTTTGCTTTCAGAATTATTTCACCAGATTGTTGCTTTGTGAATTAATTCCTCATATTAAAAACTCTGTTCTAATTCCAAAAGTTAGAACAGAAGTCAAGATGGAAGGGATGGTCAGGAAAGGAAAAGGAAATGAAGCTAAGAAGTTTACAAAATTATAAATGAATGAAAGCGGAAATGAAAGAATTTTGGGTGGTAGTGAAGAAAATAAGACAGGCAGAGGTGGTGATTTAACTTCGAATCTGCTCTGGTTTGGAGTTCGGAAACCTTACCGGGGGATTCCCCACGTATATGTCACTCATTTTGCCAAGAATTGCTCGTTATGAGAGACATTTTTTTGGCAGTTTTTGTTGCTCGCTATGCGAATTTCTCGCTTTGAGAGACACTCATTATGAGAGGTTCCACTGTAGTTCGTTTTGAATCAGGGAGTGGAATTATTAGGATTGACTGCCTTCGTGAGAAGAGATGGGGGATGTAACACCAAATTAGAACAAAAGAAATTAATTGAAACTCATGTAACAATTACTAACTTCCTTTTGCCCTACGAATTCGTATTAAATTAATTGTAAACAGTTAGTCCGGGGGGTGGTTTCACGTAGATAAATTTTAGTTGTTAATTAGTTAATTAAGTAGGGTTCTAAACACATAATTAATTACAGGCTACGACGCGCTAAATACCTGAATTCACTTCGTGTAAGAAGCTTTTTGTTGTTTTGTGAAAGGGAACGAACAAGTTTAGGGAGAGCAGAGCGTTTTCTGATGGAGTGTTTGGGTTCGGTTCAATCTTCTCTTCTTGATGGGCATTAAGTGTTTCCGGCTGTGGTTTTCAAGTTGGATGGTAGCTTTCTGGTTGGTCGTTGTCGGCGAACGTTATGAAGCGAGAACAAGATTGCCTCTTCGCCTCTGGGCGAAGCCCTAATTAATTGCATTGTTACTACTCCGAAACGTTATAATCGAGTTTTGTTACAATTATGAGAATTTTGAATTTTGTCCAAACTGGTTTCCTAGAGAAAATGCCTCGTTCTGCTCTAATTGGATTTGTTAATTAGGAATATTGAAGGTTTAGGGAGGTTTTTCATGAAACTTTTTCGCGTCGGTACGAATTTTTGTGTTATTCCCAAATTTGCAATTTTGTTTTCATCACGTTCAACAAAAACAGATTTGAAATGAGAATTGATTCAAGCAGAATTTGTCTTTTGAGTAATCAGTGTGCTCTAGGGCCTGGTCCGAATTATAATTCGGCTTTGATTTATGAATTATTATACTTTTTTTAGACAGAAACTCAGTTAGCTTTTTTCGTCCTACTGTATGCGCAGTAGTCTAAAGCTCATCATTGATTTCGAATTATCATCGAAAGCACATATAGCGAATTGTGTATATCTGAGCTAACACAAATCTTTCCCTTTGGTGAGGTATCCTTCAGGAAAGGAAATCGAGGTACATTTCTGGAGAAAATGAAAAAGGTGGTGAAGACCTAAACCAGATTCTAATTTCGAGAGAGATTAATTAACCAGAAAATTGAGATTTTTAAAAAGGGAACAAGAACGATGAACTAAGAAAAGGAAACAAATCAGGATAAATAAAATTCGATGAAGACAGACGAATATTTGAATCAAACAGAATGTAAACCACTTCACTCTCTAGAGAGAATCGATAAACTATAAATTCGAAATCGATTTTTGTCGTAGTCTTGAGAGGGTTAGATGGCTCAGCAAACGTGTCGTCACGTGTCTATTACATGCTTAGACCTATCGATTGGAAAACTGATTCGATGAGTAGTTTTAACGGATGTGGAAGCACAAAGTGTGATATCAATCAATCTGAACCCGGGAGGAATCCAGCTGAATTATAAAATCTGGGCTATCGATCTGAGCTATAAAATAAAAATCTCCAGCAAAGGATACTTTGGTAATTGGCTTCTGCTAAGAGGCTGGAAAGTTTTTAAAAATGTAACTAATCTCAGCTAAAGTGAATAATAAGAAGCTTTAGAGTTTAAAGTAGAAGTTTATTTCTAGACTATTAATCCGAATGATCGATAATTTAGAGTATTAAAAACGGTTATTCATATTTATGATGAAGTTATATTGAGTCTGAAGGTTGGCAAGGTGACGAAAAGTCTTTGTGATCTTCCGGCTTAGTAGTAGGTACTGGAAATTAGTAACTAAGACGTGAAATATAACTTTTAAAGTTATAACTTTAGTCGTAATTCATCAAACATTACGAAACCTCTGATAAAGACATGGCTAGTGATTGGGACAGTTAGCCCAGGAAACAGGGAGTAGTTTGAGGATCTGGGTCGTACAATAAAGTCGGGAGTGACGGTGTTACTTTTGTTGTTGACTACTTATCATTAAGTATTAAGCTGACATCTGCATATATTATCGTTAAGTATGTGTCATGGCGTAGATTCCATGTAACGTTCATTTGTATATAGTAGGATAGTAGTTTAGAACTTTACTGTTCGTGTGGGTTGTGTATACTACTTACCTTTTTAATGTGCTGACAGGGGGAAAGCTTTTAAAGCTTTTATAGCTTTAGTCGTAATTTATCAAACCTTACGAACACAAACCTGTGATATAGATATGACTATTCCTTTGGAATTTTCTAAAACAGTGACAGTTAGGCCAGATTATTCATACTCGGACAAATTTCTTGAAAGCTCATAATGGTAGTCAGTCATAAAGCTGAAAAAAAAATATTTAAAAAAGGTATTGCTACTCGTCTTCGATTAAATATAATTATAGCAGATCAGAATAGCCTTCAAATCGGAACGGTATAATTTTCCAAACTGATAGTAGGTAAAAAAAAAAAAAAATGGAGGAACGGAAAGAAAGAGAAGTGTTAGTCAAGAGCCCACCGATAATTTCCAAATACAGGTGATAACAAGGAACGAGGGCAGGCTTTCCAAACAATTATTTAATTAATCGACATTCTGGCGTGACGTGTTCCCAGAGGTAGAAATAATGTTAGACAAGGTAAACGCATTCATTTTAATGAACTCAGCGAAAGGTTGATGCGGCCCTCTTGCCTACGTGTGAGTTCTCACTTTTTCGAAAACATCATTTCCATATTACTTCAAAAATAGGTTTCATGTATGAGGGTAATCAAGACACCTCCTCTGATCAGTTTCCAAAAATCATTCCCACAAAAACTTTTCCCTCAAACTCAAAAGAGTTTTCTCATGTAAATATTTAACCTAATTCCTTGAAAGAAACCACCGGCAAATTAACGATCATTCTGGGATGTCGCGGCGGGATGAAGGAGGAAGAAGAAGAAGATGGGAAAGCTCAAGGAAACTCAGCTGTGATTTTTCTTTATTTTTACAAAATGAACCTCTGAAATCTTTTTAAATCTTTATAACCAATTCCAAAGGAAAACGAAAAACAAAAATGGTGGAAAAACAAGAAAACTATAATCGCAATGATTTATCTATTCCCCGGGAAAGCTTTTCTCTTGAAAATTTTTTTCTCTCTCCGAGGTTCATTACGACCGATGTTAAAGAGAGTTTAATGGTTTTCGAAAAGGGGCCGCAGAGATCCGGTCGAGAGAGAAAAAGTTTTTAAATGTCGTTGTATATACGATTTAAAACGACTTTGATGCCGAAAACGAAGTCAGAAGGGAATTTGAACAAAAAAAAGGAAAAAAAAGTTCCGTCGACATGGTAACTGACGTTTTTAGATGAATTTATTATAATGATTAGTTCGAGAGACTTCCTTTTTGTATAACGTGGGCATAAAACATAAGTTTGTTTATTATCGAATTAATTTTCGTTAAATTTTGGAAAACGTGTGGGGCTGAGGTGGAGGGGGGGAAGCAGATAAATGTCTGCCCACGGGGCGAGGTCATTGATTTCCCTTTGATCGTGTTTGTTTTCATTTTGACGGATTTTTCTCTGTCCATCTGTCATTCACATTTATTATTGTTTCTTTTGAGTGTTGTTAAACCGCCAAAATCGATTTTATACTTCCCCCGGAAAAGGTGAAACTAATCGGCCGATTCTGTGGCTTTTCGAGACTAGGACACTTGATGGCCACAAAACGAGTCCTGTGTCACTTCTCTCTTTTGTCTCCTCTCATCCCTAGTTGTCACATCAAGTTCGCCGTTTTTCAATATCCGGTTTGAATCTGTTCTGTCTCATTCCATTTCCGATTACAAATACTAACCTTCCAGAAGGATGATTTTCTTTTTTTGGGGAGGGGGGGACAAATTTACCTTCCAGCAGATAATTTTTTTGTATTTAAAAGCTCCTGATTCCTTGCCTCTCCTTCTTCCTAAAACCTTTCTAACTCACTACCCTGATCCTAATGCCTCTCCTTACCTTTCCTCACTTCCTACTTACTTTCTCTACCTCTCCCACTTATGGCCAAACCCAAAATCACTCCCAGCTTCTTTGTCCGCTGGGACTAAGACCCCCAGTCAAAATCCTTCCTCACAACTAGACAAACTACAAGGTGTCTCGTACTTGGGTACAGGTGGTAGTTAGCAAAACTCAACCCAAAACATCTTGATCATCTTGATTTGTTACTTCAGGAAGGGTAAACAAATCAAAGAAGGAACTCCAGGATAATATTTTGATCATAGCGGAAAATCAATTCCTCAAGTATTGACTCTGCCAAATAATATATATATAATAATGATTATAATTTACCTTTGGAAGCAAAATATTCCTCGTATCAAATCTAGATAACAGCAAAAGAGATAAATATTCACTTGTTGACACTGACAAAAAACAAGTCTCAGAAAATTTGTAGCAAAAAAAAAGTTTTCTTCCATATTTCGAGTAAATCTAAACCATCTCCTGTAAATAAAATATCGATCGCGTTTATAAAAGGTCTGTTGGAAGCGTAGGTTGTATAAAATATTTTTCGTAGCCAATCTTGACTAGAGCAAAACGATGAAATCATCAAGTGTTGACTCTTAAAAGGTCGTTTTAGAATTTCTCTCGGTAAACATTAGCTGTAGCAAAAAAGGATTATTTCACGCATACTTGATCTTGGCGAAAAATCATCTCTACACATACACCGGTAGTACCAAGAGGAATTTTGATATAGCGTCGGAAAAGTAAACATTAATCCAACCAAAATTAAAAACTGAGGTTAGCAAATTTTCACGAAACGTTTTTAGCTTAAATTTTTTAGAGGATTACGTTGGGTATTTCTAGTCTTAACATCCAACCGGGAATAAAAGCTAATAAGCATGAGTAAAGGACGGCGAACGCTTTTCCCCAAAGATTCGGAGATAGAGCTCATTGCCAGATGGATGTAAGGGATCACGTTTGGTTATGTTAACAGAACACACGCTTTCGAATTAACATTTTCACCTCTGCAAACAAGGCCAAACATCATTTCCTCGAGGGGGCTAAATACTTGGAAACGATCATTCTTCCATGTTTTGACAGTCTGCTTATGTTTTTCGACTGCCGTTTTCAAGAAACTATTTTTAACCCCCAAAAAATCATGCCAACTACTTTATGTGTGTGTTTCTTGTTTCTTATCAGCGTAGACTTCACCTCACCCGTATAACATATTCACAAGTTTTTTCCGCCTCAACAACTCCTCTAACCGGGAAAAAAATTGTTCTCAATATGTATGAGAAGAGGATGACATGCTTCTCCTTCTGCCCCGTCCCCCCCCCAAAAAAAAAGAAAAACTTTTTCCTTTCTTTTTAATAAAAAATCCGAGGTCTTTCAATATTTTATATAAAAAGAAAGTAAAATTTAAAATTCCTTTGTGAAGTTATCACTCTGCTCACAAGAGATTTCCAAGGGACGAAGAAGACATTGAATGTCGTTTGGGTCAAAGGGAAAAAATGTCGCCACGTCATTGACGGTTGGATGAACTTTTCCACTTTGTCCGTTATATTACCTAATATTACTTTTCCATCATTCTTTACCTTTCTACCATTTTTTTTTTCGACTATGGCTTTCCCGAATATTTTATATACTGCACATATGACCTCAAATATCCGTGATTTTAAATTTGTTTTCTTCAAAATGTATATAAATAAAATTTTCTTCTCAACGACTCTTTCCTTTCTTTACTTCCTTCCGTTCGATTTCAAAACATATTTTTGTCTGACTTATTTTGTACCGGTTATTTATACACAATCTTAGAATTCAAATAGTTTGTTATTGTAATTGTTAACATAACTACATCGACTCTAGTATGAATAGTATATTCCGTGATTGTTCTACATGAGATCTCTTATATGGTTTTTGAGGAGGATTTTGTTATTTAAGACCACCAGAAGACGGAAATCACATCATAAAATATTAATTAGGGAGGTTGACAATGGTTGAGAAGATCGCGGATGATTTTTAATGCGCTCCGGATCTTCTCTCTAAGCCCTTAGGATGTCCACTGAGGGGTTTAGTCGGTATGGGTCCTACATACTTCCTGCTTCCTCCACAAAGGAAGGACGGATACTCGTAGGAGTTCTATGGCTTAACAAAAGAGAAACAAAAGAGAAAAAAGACGATACATGTGGTGGTATAGTCTAAGCCTCCAGGAGTGGATTTGGAAGGTTTCGATGTATTTTTGTGGTCTGTAGAAAAAGTTTGTTTGGAGTCGGTGGCCTCCCATATTCTTGGGTTAATAAGTTTTTAGAGAAACCCAAACAGTATTCGTAAGCTTCATCAGTATAACAAACATTACAGTAGCATACATTTCGTCGGTTTAGATTTAGTATAAGTATTGGAAAAATCGGATCACAGTTTGTTCATAATTTTTTAAAACACATGGATCACAGTAAGCGACACCTCATAATGGGAGGTGGTGGTAGAAAGGCTAATAAGACCAATTTTCCAGGAGTTTTCACTTCTGAAGACTTCTTCGAGGGTTAAGCTTAATTTTACTCCCACAACCTTTACTTTTTCATCCTTTTAGAAAACCGCCCAGAGCTAAGATATAGCTAAGGCCCACTTAAAACGACCTTCTTGGGTCAGTATCTGGCTGTAAATACCCTGCAACATGCTCCCATACAAAGGGCGTCTCTTCTCCCGTCTTCAAATTTCACCGGAGGACGGTAAAAGTAATTGGTTGTGTAGACTGTAGAGATTGATGCGACACTCATAAAACCGGAAGTGATAATTCTATAGAAACTACGTTTCTGGAACGACGTATATATCACAACAAGATTGGAGTTGGGTATCACCTCCCTGCTATGAATTATTCCAGGACACCTTGCGATATGACAAATGTTGTAAAGTGGCGAAGTCAGTTATTATTAATACATAACCTATGGCTGCCGTGAAATGATAAGTTATTAACTACAGTGTTCGTTACATTAATGATTTAAAACAACGTGACATTTATTAAAATTTAAAACAGTGAAAGGTTAAAGGTGAGCTCGCAGTGTATTAATCTGAGGACGAGTTATGATACAAAACTCTTTTTTTTAAAATAAGGCTCACGAAAGCCGGAAACCGTTAAAAGCAAGGCTCTGTATTCCTCAGAGCTTTCCAGTCAAAAAGAAAAAAAAATTTTTTTTTTGAGAATCTTGGAAAGCTCTGTATTTTAATGAGAGAATGAAGAGAATTGGGGCCCCTCCCTCCTCCTCCCCAAGGGGGCTCTTCTCATCGCGATTCTTCTGAAAGAAAGGAATCTCGCCCACGCTGTTCTCTTCATCTTCTTCAAGTCCTTCAGGTTTTTTTCTTATTATCTTTTCTTCCTTTCTTTTCTTTCTTCTCGTCGTTTTAGAAAATTTTCTAGAATCGAGTAACAAAGGGTTTTAATTTTTGTTCAAAAAGAGGAAATTGATAAGAGATAGGAGCGTAGAATTTAAATCTTGTAAATTTAAAATTAGTGAGTAAGATGAAATGAGAAGAGGGAAGATGAAATAAGTTGAGAGAGGTGGAGCAGGGAGGCAGCGAGGCTGGGGTAGAGGAGGAGGGAAGAATACAAAAAATAAAAATAACAAGAGCATTCCATTTACACACTACGTCGGTCGGTTCCTATCTTGGCTTCGAGGCTGGCCAAGATGGCGAAGATGGAAAAGTTTGAATCGATGATGAAACCTCAAAGTCGGAGTCCGTTTTTGGTGGCTTTACGTTTCGGGGCTGAGGGGGATGGGGAAAGGCTGGGAGTGTCCTTTATCTCTCGGAATTTGGTTTTTGTGTCTCCGTTTGTCCATTTTTAGAGTTTCGGAATGTTTCCCGAACTGATTTCTCATCCGGAATTGGAAATTAATTGGATTCGTCACTTCGGTTGACTGGTTCTCGTCGTCTTTAAGACCAAACTCAAGAGTGTGAGGGCGAAAAAGAGAAGTTTGCCCGGTGTAAAAGAGCTTGAGCTTTCCTCGTAGGCGAGATTTTAAGGTTTTCAGTATTTATGGTTTCCCAAATATCAGTCCGACGTTTTTATATCCTGAAAATAAAATCATTTTTGTTTTTTATTTGTTTTCTCAGGAGCGAAACCAGTTTTTCAACACCCACAGGCTATATAGTGAAGTTCTATCGAAGCCCTTTATCCTCCAATAGCTTTCAATAAGCTCTTTCGCTTTCTAATCCATATTAACCAAATCCATCAGGATACTTTTTGACAGGTTTGATGTATGCATCAAAAATGACAGCAATCGATTCATTTCGAAAGGGGGAATAAAGTCATATTCTCTGGATGGTTCGAACCTCAGGTTCAATACGGTTCGACTCGACCAAATTAATAAAGAAAAGCCTTTAGCACCTCTATAAAATCAACATTATTCGAAGACAAACCTGATTCAGTGGTTCGGCCGGAGCGTAGAATGGTAACGGGCACCAGTTTGAGGACGAGATTCGGATTCGTCTTGTTAGGTTGAAGGAAACTTTCTCACACGAGTTGTACCTCTTAAGGGGAGGTCCACCTGCTCCCACGCCCCCCGTTCCAAAAAATAAATAAGGAAACTGCCCCGTGTGGGCATTGTTTTTATGTGTATCTTCTGTTTTATAAATAATGGGTGGGAATCATGTTTCTTTAAATATCCATCTTCCAAGGAGTTTATCGACATTTGATGGTCTATTTATATAGGCCGGTGTCAGTGGGCCTGTTAAATAGTGTGACAGTCTAACATTATTCTTTTCTCGTCTTCGTCTTCTTCTTTGAAACAATTTATTTTTTGCGGCGGATTTGTGACCGGGCGCCTTCGTTATTAATTCAACTTTTTTCCCTTTCTGCTTTATCAAAATGGTCGAGTTTTCCAAAAACAAAAAGGAAAAAAGTTTTTTTTTATGTCCTTCTTAATCACTTTCCGGTTTTGGTGTGATGAGCTTCCATGGAAATAACTCACACTTTGTTAACTCTTTTATTAGTGATTTTTGAGTTAACAAGTTGGATGTGGGTTGAGAGTTTCTTATGTTTAGAACATAGTTTTGTGCGTGTGTCACGTGACTGGAATAGATTTAACGTTTAGCGGATGATAAGAAAAGCTTCAAGGACCTGGTCAAATATTTTTGGGACATAAACATCGATTTCCGGTCACTGTAGTTGTACATGAATCGCTCTTGCTTTTCATTCACTATTAAAATATTCTTCTTCTGATGGTTTGACTATTGATTGTTAGTAAAAATTGTTTCTTCCAACAGGAAAGGCGTAAAATTTCAAACTAGATCTAAAATGAAGAAAATCTTTTAAGAGTTACCTGATAATTCAAACATTTTGTAGAAAGTTGTTAAAAATAAGGGAAAATTGACGATTCAGCCATCTTTAGTCCCGAAATTCAGTTTTGTTTAATGATTCGCTCTTACAAAAGGAAACTTCCTTTCATCTCTTCCTGATTTCTAGATAGTCTTTTCTACAGATCTTTTGAGACAGACTTAATCAGTTTAGAACTTCGAAATCGAATTAATTTTAATATTTTCTCGGCTGTTACCGTTCATGTTAGTCATAAAGTTATTTAAACGTTTTTATCGCGAAAATTCGTGATTCGTTTCATATTCACGCTGTTTGTAACTAACCCACAGAATACCGATGTATTCTTTAGGGTGTTAGTAATGTTATTTGGCTATTGCGCTGTTACTGTTTCCTCAGAGTATAGTGAGGTTAGTATCTGTTTTCCGTACACTTAAAAGACCTCGCACATTCACTTCCTTGCCTTTTGAATCCCTACCTCATGTGTGGTCTGATATGATCAGTCATGTCCGCTTAAATGTTTATGTTCTTCAGTTCAGTGAGGATGATTTCAGCTAGAAAAAAACTTCCGTGGCTTACCCAAATCAAAATCATTCATCTAGGATGAGAATAAATTGTTAAATAAAGCGGTCCAGAATTAGGTAGGAGGACGACATCCCAGTCACAAGAGAGAGAGAGAGGAATGACGACGAATCGTTTTCCCGACTAAGAACCCACAAAATCTCCCAAAGCCAAAACCACATAGTTAGTTAGTTAGTTAACTTTGGCCAAACCATTCCGCCGTTTTTACGATCTCATTAAGACCTCCGATGCGGCATAATAATCCAGCAATCAGGACTACTAACAACGGTTACCGACTGGAATTAAGGGAAACGAGTCTCCGTGCTAAGAACACAGAGCGCAACGGGAAAGAAGCTTTTCCAGGCTGGGAAATGAGAGATAGCGATGGCGGCGGGGGTATGGAGAAGAGGAATGTTAAAATCGTTAATGGGAATCGGTCCCGGTAAAGTCACAGAAATAAAACAGATAAATAGATAGATAATAGAACTGTGTTTATAATAAATTTATTCCTCTTGGAAAATTTAGGGTTTAACGTTTATTGGGCGTCGTCGTCCGTCGTCGATAAATTGCAGATATTTCATGCTGGGAGCGAAATTGATTATCGAACGATTTTTCAAAAAACCTCTGACTTCCTTTTTTTGCCCTCTGCCCCCAGGTCAAACCCCCGCCGCCGCCGCCACACTACCTTTACTCCTCTGTTTTTTACGTTTTTTCAAATGAAATTAGCGGTTCCTTTTCGGAAATAAAACTCTGATTTTCCACCTTTTTTATTTTATTTTATTTTATTTTATAATTTTGATTGGAATCGTGAGTTCATGTCAGAATTTATTTATTTAAAAAGTTTTCCTTTTTGAATTTATCTTTCTCCATTTTATTGCTACCGAACGTTTTTTTCTAAATAATGAATGTGATGTGTTTACAGCTCCAGTTTCTACCCGAAGATCCCAGGGGGTTGTTATATTGACTAAATATTTGTCTAAATGTTTCACTATCTATATCATCCTCTATGCTAACCTTTAACCATTCAGAAATTAGGAATGATGACGTTGGAAGTGTTTATATCTAACACTAAACCTGCCAACAATTCACACCAGTCAGCGAGTTTATTTATTATATATTTCAAATCACAAATCGAAGGTGATAATTAATAATAATTTGATATCTATTTTATATTTGTTATAATTACAATTGTGCACTCTTTTCGGGTGTTACAATGTCCTATTTTATACTTATCTTTTGCTATGAAAGCTAATTTTACTAAAACTAGGTATAATAGGGTGACAATAATATATTGATTGCTCAAGGGTTAATCATTTAACAATATAAGCTATTTATACAATGCTTAGTTCATGCTTCCGCTTCGATATTACTACCGATGCCTCCTTTATATATCTTCCCTCCTAGCAGACTCCAGAATCTTTTGGTGTTTCACTGCTGTAGTTATCTGTCTTAGTGTTTCTTGTGCTCTTTGTTTCTTTTTCTCTATAATCTTTGAATTCCTTCTTATCTAACAAATAATCTTTCAGATCATCACTTCCTCTCCACTGCTCATGAACCATTGATTATTTCTGTTTAGATTGTCTTGTCTTTTAGTAATGCCTCTATGTAATGAATACACACCAGTTGGTAGGTATAACAAACAACAGGGAATTGTGCGGTATATATATATTTGCCCGATTTATCACTTTTACTGGAGCATCCCATCTACATAATATCTTGGTTATCAGAGTAGATTTATCTATGGAAATGATCAAAATCAGTAAATTTTGATTATGTTATGTATCCGGAATTGAGTTTGTAGGGTATTCCCTTTCGTATGGACGGTGTATTGATCGGTCCTGTTGGTTAAGTGTTCAGGCTGTTGAATTTTTCATCGATTTAAATAGCAATTTAAAAGAGAACACTGACGAGAGTTTTAAATCCCAAGTCGATACGACACGGGACATGATAGTTGCGCAGGATACCTTCATCCGATTTCGAAATTTTACAAAAACGACATCTCCTTCGACAGCGAACGAACAAAAAGATAAAAAAGTTTCATCCCAAATCATCGGTTCATCGAAGACCTCATTTCCTAACGAACAAGTTAAAAGACAAAATTGAAAATGTCCGGATTTCCCGTTATTTTATCGGGGATCCCTTAATTATCAATTTTAGGGGGGAGGAATTCATTCATTTTCTCAATTTCCTTTTATCTTCTGTCTTCCAGATTCTCCAAGTCATCGAAAATTCGATTTCTCTCTTCTCCCGTCCCTCCTCCTCCTCCTCCTCCCACTCACTCTCTCCTAACCCAAAACAATGGAGGCTTGTGAAAAACTTTATTTTCGACTGCCGACCCTGGTGCCCATCTCCTCTCTCTCTCTCTCTCTCTCCAGCATCCAACCTTTTCATCTCCCTCTCCCGCTTCCTTCTCCATCCTCTCTTCCACATTTTTAACATTTTTTAATAACGTTCGAGCACATTATTAAAATTTTTTTTTGTGTCCACGGTCGGTTTGCTGGAGGGAAAATTAAGAGAGAGGAAGAGGGAGGGTAGGAGGAAGAGGAAGAACAAAAAAAAAAACAAATTATATAGCGGGCGCTTTACAATTAATTTTTCACATTTTATTTTCCTCTCTTCTTCCTCCTCTCTCTCTTTAGTCCCTCATCAAAGGTAAAATCGATTCGAATACCACGGTTATTTAAACCGAAGGCATTTCCGGAAATAAAATAAAAAGGAAAATTGGAAGAGTGTGAGAGAAAATGAAAATTAATTTTCTCCTACACTTTTGGCAAACATTGCCTATCCTCCGACGCCTACGTACTAATTCGAAGATTAACCAATACAGAAAATTATTTCCGTTCTATTTCGGGAACAATGGGAAAGCTACCTAGGTTCCGAGGTCAGAGCCGTGTCCAGGATTCAATTTCCCCGTTTCGGAGGACGATTGAAAATTTTCATTTTCCGACTGGGAATTAACAAGGATTCGCTTCGATCGGGGAGTTCGCACCGTGGCAACTCTAATAAGTATATCTGACATCTTGGATATTTCCATAATCGAAATTGGATTTCTTTTTTTTTTCCTTTTTCTTTTCCGTTCTCAGAAAATGATTCGAGTGATTAATGGTTCGTACGCCCACGTCGGCGGCTCACAAATAGCTTTTTTGTTGTCTTGTTGTTCTAAAAAGGCAGGGTAATGATGTGAGTGTGTGCGGCCATCCTGGAGATCTTTATTGTCATTGTTAAAAAATAAAGATCTCAAAAAAAAATATTTCTCCTTCCTTTTTTTTATCTTCCTCCTCCTCCTCTTCTTCTTCTTCGTCTTCTCCTTAAGTTGAAGAGTTGTCTCGCTACAACCTGTGACTGTCGACTTCTTTTTTCTCCTTTTCGATTGTTCGGTCTCATTGTCTAGCAGACGTTCTGGTTTGTGTAATTGGGTAGTTTGGATGGTGATAGAGGGTAGGTGGGAAGGGGGTGTTTGATGTTATTTTTAAAACCCGGGTGTCGGGGTTTGGGAAAAAAATTTTGTTTTGATAGTTTTGTGGGTGTGTGATATTGTCGATGGTTATTTAGCTTTCCACCTGAAATTCTGGGTGGGTTTCGGTTATTTGAGCCACGGCTTCTTGTTTGAATTTATTAATATTTCCTCAAGTCTATGTGTAGTTAATGTTATGAGCTGTTTTATTGACAGAGGAATCAAAGGATGAATACTGAGCCTTACTGAGCCTGAGCCTACTGAGGTGACTTTCTGGTTCACCACTTAGACTGCTACCCGACTTGATTGTTTGGATGTTCGGACTTGATTGTTTTTGTTTTGTCTCTTTGAATCAAGTTTCTAATTTCTTTTGGATAATCTTATGATTATAATGATTATAGTATAACTTTATATCTTAGAATTGTATGTATTTAAATGGCGTTACGATTGTCTTATTTGAAACTAGTTTACAACCATTAACCGAACGACGTTTTCGAAGTTGGTAGTCGTAGCAGAAGAACAACTTGATTTTCATAAATATTGCACACACTTACAGAAATCTATTTCATAAATTTTGCACACTTTCATTTAAACTTCATTTCACAAACGATGGACTCACTTCACCACTTTTGCACAAGATTTCGCGATTAAATTCATCAAACGTTGCACATCAAGATTTGCCGGTTCATTCGGCCAAAAACGGTGTCGAGTACAAAGGGTTAAATTTACTTAACTGAAAATGGTGCCCAACAGCACATAAGATAGATTTCCTCTTTGTTAGCTGTAGCAAGAGCACCAGTGTCAATTCCTAATTTTAAGTTCCCATCCCATCAGAGAATTTTCCTCACTTTAACCATCAACAGCCTGTATTGTTAAATGTTTTCTGGGAGTTTAATTCTGAGCCAAAATAAAAAGAAAATAAAAGTTTTTGAAAACAATGGCGGAGGAAAAACAAGGATACTGCTCAAGGCCGAATTCGTGTTATCAGTTCGAGAGCGAAGAAATTTTTAGAAAGGAGCCTCACACATGCACTTCTTTCTGTTGTGTATATCTTCTACCGTCCATCATTCTCAATTGATTGTATAAATACTCCACGTTTATTTATATAGGTCACGTCAACAAAAGTATATACAAGGATCCCCAACTGGGATCTGGATCTGAGGGGCAGGGGAAACTGTTAAAAGCGAGTTTGAACCTTTTTTTTTTGTTTTGTAGTTTTACTTCGAATTTATAGGAAAGGAATTTCCGATTAAATAAACAACAATGGAAGTTTCAAATCCGCTCAATTTTATCTTCCCTTGGGCATCTTTTTTCATTATCTTCTTGGAAATTTATAATTAAAAAAAAAAAAAGAGAGGAAATAAGAGGAAAGTTTTCAAGGACTCGACGGAAAGAGAGCCGGAAATAACGGGATTAATTATTTTATAAATAAAAGCTTCACGTAGGAACCGGGAAAGCGAGCGGAATCAGTCCTCGATATTGGAAATCCGTTGAGATGCTTCGCCACCTTGAAAACAGTTCGTTGAAGTAGGCTTCTAACACAAGTGTGCATTACTTATGAAATGGGTTTTTCCTCAAATACACCCATACCTCGCTTTACAGCCTAGATTCCACGAAACTTGGCCGTAAAGCGAAAAGCCGTATACCGAATCAATTGTTCAAATACAAATTCAATGGGATCTGTTTCAAATTTGTTACAAATGTAACATGGTTTGTAATTCAAAATGCATTTTACCTAATTTAAATCAAAAATACATACATAAGTACATAGATTTATACATAAAATAATAACAGACCCCAAAAATCCACAATAACCTATAAACAAAAATGAAACAACTTCGCGTTACATAAAATATGTGTATGTATACTTACATAATTTTTAAAATGGCTTTAATCTGATGACGGTAAAGAAATGGTACCCTGCAGATTACTGTTGTCATCATTTTTGGCTGATAAGGATGGGCCTGGTTTGTCTTGCCTTCTCTATTTCGTTTTTCAGTAGTTTCTAACAACTACTGGCTGAGTTAATTCCTCCAGAAAGTTTAGCGCTACACTCGACATCAGGATCGGTTTCAAGGAGGATGTTTATTCTTTGTTCGAAACAGGAAAAAGCTGTTTGAATACAACAGGCTCTGTCTCTTAATCAAATACCAGTTCGGCTTGCAACTGAATGAGTTCCTCATATGAAAGAGGTTCCCTATCAGCTTCTAGTAGATCAAGCACATCACGTTCGTTCAAACCTTCAAAGCTGAGATCATGTTCTAGATCCAAAACATTTTGCCTGATTTCAGGAAGGATAATAACTTCTGCACCATCCTTTTGACACATTTTAGCCGTTTTAGGGAAACATTTTAGGCCGTAAATCGAAAAAGTGCCATAATTGAACAGGGCCGTTATAGCGAAATGCCGTATGAGTGTACTTACGAAACGCTATCTCCATAAATTTGCGCTGTGGTAGAAGATCCCAGACTCACTTCAACGAGTTCCTTGTGGGATAGTTTGCACATTGCCTGGTAATTTCGTGAAATGGAACATTTTTTGGCACTTTAACGGATCAGCCCAATTAATCTGCATTTTAAATCTATATTTCAAATCAGACGGTTAAATGTTCGCTTAGTCTTAGCTTATAATTACGGCTGTGAGTTGGTGAATTTAAATCCGAGTCATTTGTTACCGTCAGAACGGACAAATCGTAAGCGGAAATCGTCGAAATTTCCGGGAAAGAAAATTTTTGTTTTGCCCACCGGAAACGGAATTTCGGAACAGAATCTTTCTAGTTTTTACTATGAATAATTTATTATAAAAAGGGTTTAACTCGTTTTATTTATTGATCTACTTATGTGGAATTGTTATTTTATTGATCTTTCACACCGTATATGATATTATTAAAGAAAATTTTATTTATGGGGATATTTTAAACGACCGATATCTCTGGTTTTGGCCAGGTTGGTTTGCTAGGTCAAGGATGGCGAAATTCTCACTGAATATACTGTAGTGAACTATACGTGGATGAGACCGACTACAATCTATTTCAGTTCTGACACCAATTTATATGAATATACGCGGATGAAACGAAATAAGTTGTATTGTTAGTTGTTTTTTGTAATATTCGTTTTATTTATATACACTATTCACGATATACAGTAGTGACGTCCTTGGTACTTAAGCTTTTTCCTTCCCGGGCCAAATTTCCATTGTGACCATTGAGACTGGGTTACACGACTTACCAAAAAAAAGGTTTTACAAGTCCGGCTTTCGACGCATACAGTCCACCCTCAGGGCATCTGTATGTACATCTCTCAGTCTGTTTCTGTGTATGGCCTCTTAAAGACATGTTGAGGCAAGTAATGTTGGCAGTTTCTGAGCACAGGCCCGAACATTTTAGTACTGGTCAGCCATAATGTTCCAGAGTTCTGACTTAACAATGAGCAATCGACCTTTCACAAATTTCCACTGGGCCACTGAGCCACTCAGTAGAGTTGGGTGGGCCGTATGTGGCCCGCAGGCCGCAGTTTGAGTACCAAAGAGTTACGTGATACTCACAAACTTATACTCTATGGATATGCACTAAAACTATTACTGACTCTCCTGTACTACCGAATACAGACAATCCTGTACTAACTATTCTTGACACAGACTGTCAAGAAAGTACTGGCAAGAGATGAGACTTCACCCGGATATAAGGGTTGAAAAGATGAGTCTTAATTATTACCCTTTGACCATAGGTAATATTAGCTCATCCTCTTGTCGCAATTTCATAGATGACCAACCTGGATGATACTATCTATTGCTAGACAACTAGATAGAGAGTACTGTTAGGTACTACAAGACATACTTGAATTGGAGGTGAGGACAGCCCTACTCTCTGTAGCAGTAGCCAACAGTTCTCTCTCCCTCTCTCCAGGTTTTGAGAATTCTTCAAAGGTACCCACAACCTCACAAAGATAATTAGACAACATTTAACGGATTCTTCGACTTTTTTTTGAGTTAATCAAGAGAAAGAAAAATAAAAGATAATGTAAAACTGTCGAGGAAGATGTTTCCATCTTTTCATTTTGACAATAATTAGGATGAGAGAAGGGGATGAAGGAGAAGAGGTGAAAGAGAAATCAGTGATAAAAAAAATAGTCAGGCTGTTTAAATTAAAAGAGAGAAATCAAAATGAAATTCCCTCGCCCTCATAATAAATAAAAGGCTCACACAGTATTGAATAATGGGTGGGAAGTGTCCGTACCTGCTGATAAACGGTATACCTTAAAATACCTAGGTGTGATGTTTGACTTTTTGGTCTTCGTCTTTTCGTTTTTGGGTTCTTACTTCTTCTTCCCCTTGACAAAAAATGGTAAAACAAAATTGTCACGCATAATCTTTTATTTAACTTCTTTTTGTGTCAAAATGTTAGTTTAAATGATTTATATTTGTGATATCCGTTCGCTCGCTTATTTTCTTTCTTTTTTCTCCTCTTTTACTTTTTCTGCGTTTCGTCTCCTCTTTTTCCGTCTGCTTGTCTGCTTTTTTTTGTACCGCCCTGATGAAATGTTTTTTTCTCCTTTTACAACTTCATAATGAAAAAAAAAACTTTTCTCCCGTGCGACTGTGAGTCTGTATTTGAAATGTTTGACATTTTAATCTTTAAAACTCTGAGATGAGTATGGAGGAAGGGGGTTGGTGTCAAAGAAAATTTTGTGAATTATATTAGGTCTCCCGGAAAGTTCTTTTTTTTTTCAATTTTGGGTATAAAAGGATGTGTATAACAAGCTTGAACTTTGCTCGTAAGAAAGTTTTTTCAATCATCTTCTGCATACTCTATCTGTAAAATGAACTTTCACTAAATACTTCCAATCCACCTCTTCTGTACCATTTAATTCGTACAAGATACTGTTAGCGCTGGTGTGAAATGCCTGAGACTAAAGTAGAATTACGTAGCAGTATACAGTTAGGAGTAATAACAACCTGTTAACGCATCGCTAAGTCAGCATGATACTTTTTTGATCCACTAAATTTAACGTTTAGTTATGTTACAATACAGTAGATAAAATTAACTTTATCAGTCACCATACTAACACAAATGATCTTCGTTTAGTCGTTTAGTCAGTATATATATACACGGGTTCAGTAGTAAAAGGAGAGAGAGCCAAAAATGCACTAACGTGTTTAAACGTTCTGTTATCAGACAGAACTATACATTGGATCTAATATAAAATAATGACTCAAAGACCAGTCGATATTTGTATACATACAGTATATTTATACAGGCCTCTATCAATCGGCGTTCTAGTTCATTAAGTATCTAGTCCAATTCAGATCTATATAACCTCCTGATGGCATCTAATGCATTTAGTATAATTATATATATATAACCTCCTGATGGTAGCACTTCATTCTTCAATTCATCACTCGTCCTTCCCATCCAAAATGCTGTCGTGGCAATAAAGTCTCCTAGCAGTATGAGGTTGTATTCCACTCGTTTCTCCTGCCATTATGACATTTTTATATTTTTATATATATACTCAAAATTAATACGATATCAGCCACGAACAAACTATCAGCATCCCGATAACCCTCGCCGAATCCATTCTTGGTTTTCCTGCTTCCTTCATCTCTTTATCTCCACCCGTTACAACAATATAATATAATATGGTTGATCTTTATATATTATAGTAAGGATTACATTAGGATTCTATTAGTAAAATTATAGTGTGCAATATTTATGAAATAAATCGTGCAGGACTATAACAACAAAGAAGTAGGTAAAGTCTGCAAAATGTCAAAATTTAAGTTCAAAACTAAACAGTTGGTTGTGAGGTACAAATTCCATTTATATTATTATTATTATTATTACTTTGATAAAAAATCTGCTTCGGGGATGAAAACGACGGGTGAAGGACTTAATGTATAAACTTGGAAAAATTTGAAAAAAGCTTAAATTTGCGTTACATCAGTCGAAAGTTTTAATTACAAAGTTTTTCAACTACGTTTGCGACTTTTTTTTTTATTGTTGACGTCATCGATTTTGAAAGTTTCGAAAATCCAGTTTCAATATCGAAGTCTAAGACGCTTTTTTTGCACCAAAACTTTAGTTGAGGGATGAAGTGATTTTTGTTTGCCGGAGGGCGGAGGGGGGGGTTTAAGAGGTTCTTTTTTGTATAGGAAAGGAGTTTTAATACCTATGGCAGGATGATAGTGAGCCGTTTTTCGGTTACAAAGTTTTTGTTTATTGGATTCTTGATTGTGTGTAGGCTGTAGGATGGAGAGGAGATTCTGTTGGAGAGAAACAAATAAAGAAGAGATCAGTAATGGAAAATAATTTTAAAAAAGGTTGAGGAATACCGGATATTGAGTTTCAGAGAGCAGACACAAATCCGGACGTAAACGCAATACTGTAAATTGCTATTTGAATTTAAGTTGAATGTACTGAGTTGTGAATTGTTTAAGTTATATTGTATAATTTACTTTCTTCGAAAATGTATATTATTATTATTATATAAAAATAAAAAAAAAGTTTCAAACAGTTACAACACTGTGTTTGGGTTAGTGATGAAACCGGTGTTAGTGTTTTGCTGTAAAACTGTGTCCCCGGCATTCGATTCCAAATTAAAAATTTCTTTCCAGCAGGCCTACTGTTCTCTGATTTGTTTCTCACTTCCAAAATCCTGTAAAAAATCTTACAGCCTTTAAATCATCAGGTAAAGACAGTTCAATAAAAAAAAAAATTTGTACAAACCGAAACATGACTTGCTGTCACCCTGCTACACGAATTAAGACTACTAGGTACCACCCTACAAGCCTTCAAATTCTTTTGCAGTGTGACATTCAACCGCTGAAGTCTAGGTATACAATCATCTATTAGGTCTTGCTGTTAGCGGACTTACTGTATGTTCGAAATTGTTGGTATTGATAACCCTCCCTCTTACAAAGTGTTGTCCTGACTTGTACTGTAGTGTTATAAGCCTAATTCACTTTCTATAATTTAAACTATACACACATAAAATTTTTTTATATACAATCGAGATATACTTCTCCAGTAAATGAAAGGAAGGAAGGAAGGAATTACCATTGTTATGTTTTATACAGTAAAAAAAATTATTTTAATTAGACATTTTAATCGCTGTTCTTTTGTCTTAGTACAGTGAACTGGCTTCCTAATTTACATCTAAGTATACATTTTAAAGAAATGCGTGTGTATGTATGTACAGTACGTTCAGTTTTTACCTCGTGAACCGATTTAATTAAACTCGGTAGGCACGTTAATTATTAATCAGAGGAAAACAACCTATGGACTATGCAACCTTGAAGTGTCTCCAATTAGTACGTATTTGGTTACTCAAGTTTATGGCCCATGTGCGAGTGGTAAAATAATAATTAACAAAATTTGAGACACTTGGCGATAAATCCACTCTTCCCAAGTCAGGTTATTATATTTTCCTGGATGAAATTTTAGAGGATAGGAAACGTTGTTTATGTTGATGGATATTTATGAGAGATGCTGTATCAGGTTTACGCTTGAATCTGGCGCAAATTGGTGAAAGCTAAGACAAGGAAGCGGCGTTCATTTTGAGGGAATTTCCCTTGAAACCAGAAGACAGGATCGATTTTTTAGGTTCGTGTTGGTCCTGGAATTGTGTTTTAGAGTTTCACGACTATTACTCATATTATCATTGGTTCTTGTCGGAATTAGGCATATTACCTCTTCAAATTGCCAACAGCCAACACGTATTAGTCACATTTCAGCAAAGACAATTCGACTAAGTCACCAAAATCAATGTGTTAATAGCTTACTTGGGAATGTTGCTCACGAAATGAATTTCTAAATGAAACAGTGTGGCGTGGAAAAGAAAATTCCAAAAGCCAGGTGAATGAAGAGAAGAAAGAAAAAAAAACAAAAATTTCCTTTTTCGAAGGAAAATGAAGGAAGAAAGCAGAAAAGGAAAGAATGAGAAGGAAAAGTTCCAACGATAAAAGAACATCAATCAAAACGTCGACGTCTCAACTTCTCCCGAGACAACAACTTCCGTATTTTATTAACTCCAAATAGATTTTTTTAATAGTATTTTGCGGTGAATAGGAAAGAGAGTAAGGGGGTGGCAGGGTGGAAGTGAGATAATAAAAGGAAAGACGGGGGTGGAAGATAAGAAGAGAGAGAGAGAGAGGGAAAGAGGAACGAAATAAAGGTACGAGATCCTCGGGGGTATCGTGGGAGAGAAATGACATATTCAAGCTTCAGGTATACACGGGTACAAATTAATTAAAGGCGTCAAAATGATCTTTTCGGATTGATAACTTTGTCAGAACCGGACTGGGACATCATGCCGAGTCGGCCATGTTTAATTCTGGCAGTTATTTATTTAGAAAAACTGACAACGTTGGAGGGGGGGCTCGACTGGTTTAGGTAACCATTTAATATATAACCTAGGCCTTAAGGGTCACGTCTTTTGTAGTGTGGGAATCGGCCCCCGATTGTAGTTTTGAGACCCTCCCCGCGGCCATTACTTTTCCATAAGCTTTTCGTTATTTTCTGGTTGCTTTATGATCCCGGACACCGCATTAGTCGAATGGTTAAAGGCCGCCTGCGGAGACGGCTTTATCCCCCAAACCCAAGAGCCCAGGTACTTGTTTCTACTGATTTTGTTTTCTTTTTTCTTTTAAATGCTCGTCATCCTTGTTCGTCAGCCTTGAAATTCCTTTCGCACTTGTTGTCAAAAATCTTAACAAAATCGCGTGCGAGTCTCCTCCCGATCTCGATCAAAAATATTGAGCCACTTGATGATGTCATCGCTCGAATTCGATTCCAAAACAACGTCCACCGCCTAATTCCATTCTTCCATCTTCTGGTGTTTCCTTTGTTAGTCTCAAATTAGCCGGGAGTCACTCTTGAAGGGACACACCGGGTCGGGTGTCTCGTTTCTTTGCAAGCCACCTGTCCAACGGTTTCACCTTTTGAACCGGAGAGAACCAGGTGTCGGTTGATTCATCCACCTCCCAAATGTCCTCTCGACTGGGACTTGGACCCAATCCACCCACATGGGTGCTCGATTCCTTTTCTTTAATTATTTATCATGGAAAAGGAGTCCACCAACCTAGTCATCCCTCCACGGATGAGGAATCTGGGTTTATTTATTATCTTTCCATGTGACATATTGTTATTAATTAGTTTTGGAAACTGGAGTGGCGTACCTGAGTCTCATTGTTTATAAAAACTAAAACAGTGTTCGTGTTCTATTCGAGACTCTCAACACAACACCTTTCCTTCCCCGATAACAATCATAATTCAGGTTCGAAGTAAATAAATCCTCCACGACATGTCTTAAAAAAAGGTTTTCTGAAGAAGGAAGGTACTCACCGCTACTGACAAAAAAAAGGGAAATTTGTCGCCAAATTGAAACATTTTTTGCTTTCCTCGTTTGTTTTTAGCGCCTGTTAAAAACAAAAACGAGGGTTTTAAAGAAAAAAAAAGGCAAGTAGTCATGAGTCAATAAGGTACGGTTTTCAGGCATTTGAGAAACGCAGACGGTCGTCACCCATTTATCAGGTAGATGAAGTTTCCTTTTGTTTTCTTTCTTTTTTCTTTAAGTTAAACAAAAGGTGGTTCTCGTAGAAAACTTCTCTTTTTCTAATTGGTAATGTCGGCGACAAAATTTAACTTTTGAGTTTGTTTTGCGCCCTGTTATTAATGAGCCGTACCGGTGAGGGTTGATAAACACTACGTAGGCGGTCGGCCACATTCGAATTCAGAGTGATTTTGGGAGAGGTGGCGGGGTTGGTAGTTTGAGGTTTTCTACAATTTGAAGAAGTTTTTTGAGTTTATGCAAAAGCAGGGAAAAACGCTTGGGTGGTCTAACCAAAAAACTGTTGAGAGTCTAAATCACATTTCAGAGCGAATTCGGGTGTTAGACCAACACCCCGAAAGGTGGTAGTTAATCTATGAAAACCATGAAAGGTATACATCAGCTTTCGATTATGTGGAAACTGACTCAAATAACAAAGACATCGAACGATGGAATAACTTTATAAGTCATCACAATAAGATGATAGCATCTTTCTAAACTCCTTTCTCCCCCCAAAAATCAGAAATCGCACGATTTCTAAACCAACAAAGCAAGGCTAACGGCTGATAAACAAAAATCAGTGTGCAATATTTATGAAATGACCCTAGTATCCATCTTTCTTCAAAATTTCGATTACAAAATGAACCACACCCAAGTTTCATTAAGCTGTTGTTAGAAATCTCTCTGTGGATTTTATAAAAAATGTTTAGAGTCGCATAACTTTGAAATCGCATAAAAATAGTTTAATAATAGAAAATCTTCATTTAAACTTTTCTTTGGATTTTTAGTTGGTGTGTATAGTCTAATTGTAATTAGGTGGTAACCTAAGATAGGTTACTTTCAACAGATCTTTGGGATTTTGATGTGTTTAATGCTCTTCCAAGACTGTTACCAAACTGGAGGATATAAAACCGTTCTGGACGTTCCAGACATCTGTCTCCGTTTGTTAGGAGTACTATAAGTAGACGCGATGCGGGTGGCTACTTGTTTTGGACAATCTTCCATCACCATCATCATCTCCGCCACATTCTTCACTCTGTTGTCATTAAATTTGTCTTAAAAGGAAACCATCCCAGAGACTTGATATAAGTTGACAGTGATTAAGCGGATGAAGAAGAAGAAGAAAAGGACTGTTATCCGGACAAATTGAATAAGTGGTCGGTCAAATTGTAAAAAATTGTCAATCGGATTTTACACCCCCTCGGAGGCGGGATGGGGACAGGGAGGACAGGAGGAGATAAAAGGTGAGTCAAAATGAAATAAGACGGGTTTCTGCAAGGGAGAACAAAAAGAAGAAGATAGCAGCGGATGGACGGAATGAATGATTGAATGTTTTCGCCTTTGTTTAGGGGTCACGTTTTGTGAAGGAAGGTAGACAGAATAAAAAGTAAACAAAATATTTCAATGGTTTGCAGACAAAATCCAGTTTTTTCAAAAAAAAAATTTTGTTTTGTTTCCTCCGTTGGAGAATGTTTTTGTCGAGTTTTTCCTCCCGGGAATAATCCGGAGGGCGGTGAGTTGACCAGTCAATTGTGAAGAGAGAAGACTGTTAATTGGGTGACTCAGGGTTGTGTACACCAATTTGAACCGTGCCAAATGACCGGAAGTTTTCTTTGTCTTCCTCCTTCCTCGTTATCCGGGAAAAGAGGAAGTTGAGGATGCTGTTCTTGTCATCTCCCTCTCTCTCTCGTCTTTCGGGTCAACTACCTTTCCCCAAAGGGAAGTGATTTAGATTTTGAAGGAAAAAAAAACCTCAAACGAGATTCTTACCACTCAAGGAGATGGATAGGATACAAGAATGACTACAAAACGATACAAGAGGGTGGTGTTGTTAAATCCGCATCTTCTCCAACCGTGAAGAAGGAGAAGAATTTCGGTAATACCACAAAGACCTCATCAATGACTTATGCCAATCTGAAAGAAATCTAAATTTCTAGTATCTATTCGAGGTAAGGGAATAAAAAGGACACACACACACACACAAAAAATCTTCATCTTCATCTTAACCTCTAGATAATCCGCTTAAACAATTTTTTGGTATTGATTCCCTGCCCCCGCCTACCCTCTCCTCGCCCCTGACATTCTTATTATGAGATCTAGGTCAACCAGAGTTTTCATTCAACTTCCATTATCCGAATCTTTTCACGAGGTATTAGGATAGAATTGCTACTTGGAGCTTGTCAAAGAAACACTTATTTTCATCCCCCTGGGTCTCTTAAAATCCCTAAATCGTTCTCATGGGTCCTCTAGTTTGGTCGTTAAATGAAAAAAAATAATTCCGAGGTCATGGAGAACTTGGCGAAATACTTCTTTCTGGAAAAATTGGATCTGATAAGTTTGGAAGTTGATGGAGGAAGTATCTCCCTCTCACTCTCCCTTTTCTTCTTCTTCTGTCTTCTCTCAGCCTTCTCTAAGGAGAAGAAAAATGTTTTTAAAAAAATTTCAAAATGGCCAAAATAATAATAACAACAACAATAACAATAAATTGATGAGGAAACAAGATTAGTTTTGTTCTTTTTGTTTTGTTGTGTTATGTCTTCTGCTTTTCTTCTAATCTTTTTTTTTTAAATGAAGTTGATGATTCTCAAAAAAGAAGTTGAAAACCTTGCTGGAATTTTTTTTTTTTGGTGATCTCCTGGTCGTCTTCTTCTGCTTCTGGTAGTTTCTCATTTTATATACTCTTAGTTTGTCTTTTGTTTCGTTTTCAAAACAAAACGAGAAAAGGCGGACAAATGGGGGTAAAGAGGAGGGAAAAAAAATCAAAACAAAACACAAAAAAAAGTCTTTCATGTCGTAACAATGACAAAAATGTTAAAAGGAAATGGGTTTGTCGTCGCCTGTGGTCCAGAGCGGAGGCAAGGTGGCCTCCTGTCTCTCTCTCTCTCTCCGACAACGCCACTGCCCTTCTTTTCTTTTATCACCCAATGACAAATGAATTTTTCATCTCGTAATTGCTTTTAGCTTCTTGGCGGATCACGTGTGTTTCCATTCTGATTCTACCTCCGCCACCACCACCTCCTCCTCTCTCTCTCACCCACCACCCCCCGCATCCCTCTACTCCTCATACTAAATATAATTAATTAAAATGACTTAATTTTTAATTAATCCCGGACTCGTTAGAACCGAAAGCAGGCGGAGGAGGAGGAGGTTGGGAGGAACGGACGGACGGAGGTAAAGGTGATTCGGTGGATTTTGATGTTGTTGTCGGAATGTTTGTTTTGTTTGTTTTTTAGGCGCGCGTTTTTATAGAGACTAAAACAAAATAAATATTTCGGGTTGTCGTCGAGGATTTCCCTCCCTCTCCCACGACCTGGTTGTTCGTTTTTTTGGGGCCCTCCCTGCTGATTTTCGGTGGATATATTATTCCGGTTGGTGGTGGTGTCTCTGTGGAGATTCTGTCCGAGAGATTTTATGTTAATTAAATATTTGAATTTTGTGTTATGGTTTTGTCTTTTATTTATTTATTTATTTTTCGGTGGAGGAGGAGCGGGGAAAACATGGTCTCTCGTTTGGGGCCAAGTTTTGAACTCGAGGAATGTTCTAATTTTTGTACTGAAGCGTCAGGTTGTTGGCTTGAGCCCCCGAAGGCGGTTTATGTTTTTGCAGATTAAGTTTTAATGGGCGTGGGAAATGTCTTAATAGAATTTTTGTTGTCTTGTTGTTGGCTTCTTCGGATCCGAAAAGAAAAAAAAATTTTTTTCATTCTGGCCTTGCCGCATTTTTCCTTTTGAAAAATGGCGGACTCTCTCCAGTAACTTGGAGTCGGAAATGAAAGAACCGCGTTTTGGCCTTTTTTCCTTTGAACCTTTTCCACGATATCTATCTCCATTGTTGATAGCCTTTCCTGCCTCCTTTGATTTTCTATCTTTTTTATCTGCCATTGTTCTCTTCATCGACCCCCTTTCTATTTGCCTTTTTCCTTTGACAGCCATTTCACTCTGTGGCCACTTAACATCGAATTTGCCTTTTGAACCTTTTGTCAATTTTTTCCTCTTTGTTTTACCCTCAGTGTTAGCGATCCTATTTTGCGTCTGGTTGAACTGTTTCCTTTGATTTCCTAATATTCCGACTCACTTTTTTATTCTCTCATTATTAATTAGATTCTGTTCTTTTGATTATTTCCTTTGTAACTTTTTTTTTTGTCGTCTGAACCTTCATTTCGAGTCTTTGGATATTACCTTTGAATGTTTGCTTCGGCGGTTTTTTTATTAAATACTCCTCCGACCGCTTCATGTTTATTTTCTGTCTTTCTCTCGATTCTCTTCCTCCGTCACTATTCTTTTGACTCAATTTTCATTGAGAGATACCCTTTCTTTGATAACCTTTTTCGTCGAATCTTCTCAACTTTTTCTCAAGGCCTCACATTCACCGAAATATTTTAATCTCAGTCTTTTCAACTACAATCTGACTTCTCTTCTCACCATTGACAGTCTTTACTGATACTAGCTGTTGATAGGTTCTCTGCTAACATCAGTCCTTTTATTCCCTCCTTTGACAGCTGTTTAATTCTTTTTGATAACTACATCGAACCTTTTTCTTAGTCTACTCTTCTTCGGGAACCTTCCTTTGACTCACTTCTCGTAATCTTTATTTGGATTCTTGTCCCTTGATCCTGTTTTCTGTCTATATTCAAAGAGCCTTTTTGGGAGTTTGGAATATTAACCTTTGCACTGTTGAAGAGATGTAGCAAAACATTTTCCTCGTTTTTCCGGGGGTGCTATCTTTTCAAAAATGTTCAAAGTCGGAGAACGTAATTAGCTTAAAATCCCTAATTATACTTCCGGAATTTTCTTTTTACTGTTTTTATTTTATTTTATTTTCAATTAATTTAAGAGTCTTCCATAGATATTAATAACAAAAGTATTAAAAAATAATAAAAGAGTAATGACGGAATTTGTAGAGCTTAATATCTATTAGATAAAATATTCACCGTCTTCCTCATTAAATAAAAAGGAAGCGAGGCATGGGCGGGACACAGGGGGAGGAGTGAAGGAAAGAAAATTTTTTTTTTTTCGGCTCGAAAATTTTACGGAGTCGATGCGTACTTTAGAAAAGCTCTTTCCTCCCAAAAGCTCATCAATTTTTATTTTTTATATTTTACTTTATAAGAGCTTTAATGAAACGAAAGCTCAGGTTTTTGTAAAGGTCTTTATGCTCAAAGAGTTCGTTGGTTGCTGGTTTGTGTTATCGTGTGGCTAGGAGAACTGTGAACCGGAAATAAATATCGTGGATGTGTACGGTAAAAGTGATAAATTGAAAGAATATCGGCGATTAGTCATAATCACTAGCTTAATCTGGTCAATGTGAGAATTCAATGAATATTCATCACATTTACCGGCTAGTTTATGAAATATCCAACTCTTAATGGAGTTGAGTCGAATTTTGCTGAGATGCTTGCCTTCTGTCACTTTTCTCTTTGCAGCTGTGTTCGCCAGCAGCAGTGTGTTATGAACACGAATAGATGAGGAGTGTTTAAACTGAGTTAAACTTTGATTTGTTTATTTTATAAACTACCCGGTAAATGTGATAAATATTTAGCCCAGTTATCTTCCAGCTGGCTACATCAACCGAAAATATATATCATAGGACTACATATGTTACGGTAAAAGCTATAAATCGGGTGAATATATTCAACTTCCGGCAAATAATCATAATCACCGACTAAGTTTGGTTAATGTGATAAATTAATGAGTATTTATCACATTTACCGTTTGATTTTTAAAACTCCAACTCATAACGAGGGAATTTAATCAGTTTGCTCACACATTTGGCTTCTGCCACTTTTCTGACAAAAGGCAAGCAACCTAAGCAGCAGTATTCGCCAGCAGGAGTGAACGAACCTTTCAAAAAGAAGTGACGGAAGTCAATCTGAGCGAAATTTTATCAAATTTCCCATTACGAGTGGAAGATTTTATAAACTAGCCGGTAAATGTAATAAATATTCAGTAATTTGTCACATTTACCAAGCTAAGTTGGTGATTATGAATAATCGCCGGGAATTAAATGTATATTAGGCGTAACCCGTAGTATACAGTGTACTCATACTCACCGGTGTCTTCTTCCTGATGGCTTAGGAGCCTGGTCAGTTATTGTCAGATTTGGAGAACATGAAGGTTTTGGGCCACTGGATGTCGGGGTGAAATAGCTTCTTCCATGTACGTTTTACCAACAATGGAATTCCTTCAACTTGAATTACACGGTATGATTTCTCTCCCCCGCCACCACGAGCACCTCTCTTTTCTTCAGAAATGACCACCCTTCATTTAACCCAAAGAGGTACCTGCGGTTCGGACGAGGACAACGAAAACAGTTACTGAATACGATTTTCGAATTATGTCGTAGTCGGCAAGTTTATTGTCAAAATTTTCGGTTGCTTTTATTTATTGATTTATTTTTTTTGTTGTCACCATTATTAAATCCTCGTCCTCGAGTTTTTCCCCATTTTTGTGTATTCTTCTCCTTTTTTTGTGTGTACTTTATTACTATTTTCTTCTTCTTCTTCTTTTTTTTGGTTCATTCATGATTTCTGTTCTCTGAAGAAAAATTTCCACTGCTAAATACCCTCATTGTATTCTTCGTCACACATTTTCCTTTTATTTATTTTGGAAGAATTAGTCGGATTAAAATGACTCAGCCCTCGCCTTTTTCCTATTTTCATTGAGAGCCTCAAAAAGGTTGATGGAGGAGGAGGAGGAGGGAGTTTCGGTTTCGCATTCACTTCAAAGTTGCCATTTCCATGGGAATGAGCTCGAGTAGATGACAGTAAAAGAATCCACGAACAAGATTGTTAGTTGACCTATCTCCTGAACTATTTACCCCGGATGTTGACGGTTACTCGTGATTTTTGAATGACTTTTCCAGTCGCGTAAGTCTAAAACCACTTTTCAACATCCTGAAGTATGCTTCAGGTTTCCTTGATAAATTTCGAAGAACCAACTTTCTGGGTTGTTATGCGAGAGGAAAGTTGTACCTTGTTGGGTTTCTCTCTTCAGTGAGAATCTCTGCGGTTTTTTCCACATCTTCTGTTGTCTTCTTCCCTTGATCAACCACACAACGTCAACAACCACTTGTTCTACGTTTCTCTTGCGCGAATGATTTTTGTTTCGCGGTTGACTTTGTCGTCGTTTTCTTTCCTTTCCACAGGCATCTTTCTTCCTAGAAATTTAAGATTTGTAATTATTTCTCTAGTTACCTTCCATTTTCTTATTCAGACACAGTTTTCTGATCAACAACCCAACAGAAAACAGAAATTGTCAAATTAAAGTTAGAAAACCAAACGGCAGGAGTCGGGGTATAGTATTGGAAAAAACCGTCGCGTGCCGGGTCACCGATCACCTCAGGTACGGGATAATTACTTCGTAACTTGTTCCTCGGGTTAGCGAGGTCGAAAGGAAAGAAAAAGTTGTAATCACGTGTCAAGGTTAAATTAGGTTAAAAATATATTTACCTATTCATCAAAACGGCGGAGAGAGAGAGAGAGAGAGATCACGTCGGAGCAGCCTCTGGTCAAAAGATTATTTAATACTCACTCTCTGTTAGGCTTAATAACTTCATCGAAGACATCTTTACTTATCTATTTCCGCTTTCCCGCATTTTGGAAACCCTGACTCCTTTCTTTCTCCTTCAACCCAGTTGGTTATGTCTTCTTTCTGACATTCAGTTGTGAAGCTATTTGGTGTGTGTGTTCGGCAACCCGTTAATGAGAGACAAGAATCCGGACAATGTTTTGGTGTACTAGCGGATGGACATTCAGTCGACTCATTTCAGGTTCGGAGGAACCATAAAACGGTTGGGCGAACCCACGTGAACGATTCTTTGAAATTTTCAAAAGTGAACCTGAGAAAATGAATAAAATTTATCGCCGATATTTATGAGAATGATTAGGTTCTTTCAGGTTTCCTTAAAAATAAAAATAAAAATTTCGGCTTTTGCCAACCTGAAATGATTTCATTTCCATGCAGTTTGGATGCAGTTTTTCGGCCTTCGTTTTTATTGTCTCTCATATTCTGGTTATTGAAATTTATTTTTATTTGTTTTATCTAATTTCGATCGGAATTTATTTATTTTTATCTTGTCTTGCTTTTTCCTTTGCCGGTACGAGTTTTGTGTGGAGAGAAAAAAGGTTCGCGAGGTGGGCAGGTGAGTTACTTCCCAAGTTTTCCTGTGTTGGCGTTTTAGATGGATCGGAGGAAGGTGTTAGAGGCTTAAGGGAATGTGTGTGTGTTGGAGGGAAGGGTGGGGGTTGAATGAAACTTCTTTTTGGAAACTTCACCCCGGTAGTAACCTCACCGACAAACCGAATTAACGATTCTATTTAAACTTAGTTCGAATCTCTCCAAATCAGATTGTCACGATGGAAACTTTATTGTTCCACTAATGAAATTATAAGTAGATCGCGAAATAGAAAGGGAGGAGGAGGGACGGGGTGTCCCGTGTGTGCGTGTGTCTTGGGTGAGGGAAACGACAATTAGAACAAGTTCTCGAATCGCAAAACTTGAGGACTAATTTTAATTATCTAAAACTCCGAATTTCAGGCCCTTGGTTCAAATCTTCCCCGGAGGTTTTGTCTCATATTTTCTTTTTGTTTGGTTGTCCCTCTGGGAGCGGAAGAGAGAGGAGGAGGAGGTGGAGGGAGAAAATCGTGTGGTCGTCTCGGCATCGTCTTACTTTAAATCGATTAAGGTGAATCTTGTTTTCTAATTACGGCACTGACCTCCGAATCAGGCTTTCAGATGTTTGCAGCGTGCTCCCGACAACATTAGTTTTACAGCTCATTATTGCAGAGGATTCTCTCGTTAGAAATGGGAATTGCATCCAGAAGATTGGTTAAATATTTATCGAATCGATTTATCGAGTGTTGACACTATTCCTCGCCATTTTTCTCTCATCTCGTGCCTGACTGATCCAATCATCTCTCTCTCGATTCGTTTTCCCTATCGACATTCTGCGAGATTCTTTTTCTATTCCTAGTCACGTGACTTGTATTCTTGTCTACTACACTATTCCAGCTATATCCGGTGATGAGTGGAACCGATGTTGGCGGCATTACCTCGCAACATGGAGCTGGGAAAACTTTTCTTCAAATTTCCGTTCGCTTTCTCCGATATACCCACGACTTTATCCGTCCTCAAAGACGATGAATCGTGACGTCATTTGCTTGAACAGATGACGTCATCCGCCCTCTCGGATTCCAATTTGATGTTGGATTTATCCTCCACTCGAATCTATTCCAGAGCGAGGTTTTCGAAATTTTTGAAAATTATTTCCAGGAGAGAGTCGGGAGAGAAGGGAAAATTGGAGGAAATCTGTTTCGATGAAGCCATTTCCGGTGGGAACAAAACAAAAGTTTCATCTAAGACATGTAAGACAGTCGGCACGACTGGAGATACGAAATCTGTCTCTTAACTTTGAGGGAGAAAATAGTATTTATAGAGCATAGAAATCCCAGTTCTAGTCTAGTGTTTACTATAGACAGATGTAAAATGCACGTTCATTCGTAAGCTTAGTCCTCAGGAAATGTTTTTATTAATGACGATTCCCTCTTTGCAGAATCAGATGGTCCGTGTTTCCTGAAATGTGGAAACCCAGGTTGAGTAATTAAGGTCCTTCATCCGGTCTGTCTGTTTGTCCGTCAGCTGTAGCAGATGGTTCATTCGTCTCCGACCCTCCCCAAGGCTGCTCTCATTGGGTTCATCATTTTTGTGTTTTCAAATTTATTTTTGTTTTCCTTTTTACCTTGTTTCCGTGGATACACTCACAAACACACACCCCCGAAATGAAGATGGGAAGGAGGGGCAAGAAACCGACAGAAATTAAATATTTATTTATTTCTCTTTCCGAAGAAGAGGGTAACAGGGGGTTGAGGTTGTGGTTGATTGACATTAGAAAATTAATTTCGGTGTTTGAGTGACTCACTCGGGTTCTTAAATGTTTACCAGAGTAAACTACGGTATTGAATGACGTCACGACCTCAGGGCTGAGGTAAAGATTTGAAAATGGCGGAGGGAATAAGAGCAGAGCTGAAGGCAGTGAAGGTCATGAAAGCTGTCGGAATCGTTGGAAAACGGAAGCCATAGAAGAACCTTTTCTTTGTTACTCTGTGTTTTTATGTTTTGAATTTCCGTCGGGGAATCCGCGTTTTATGAACGCAATTACAAGAAGAAGAAGAAGAAGAAAAGTCTTCTTCCACGATCCTCATTATTGATGGTTTCAATTAGGGGGCGGGAGGGGGAAGAAAGTCGTTTTGAGTCATTTTTCAAAATCCAAAAAGCGAGTCTTTTGCTCTGGAAATAATTTCCCGAAATCAATCAAATTGGAGTAAAGACCATAACCCCGGGAAGAAAAACTTAACGAGAACTTAACTTTTGAAATTTTTTTTCCCTTTGTTAATTTATCTCTCAATTATTGGTCGGTTGTTGTTGTTGTTGTTAATATTATTGCTGCCGGTGTTTGTTTAACGATATTCATCTCCTCTCTTTCTCTACAATTTATTACTCGTAACGTCGATCAGTTTACTTTGAAACTTATGTAAGCCTATAAATTGTTTTATTATTTCGAGATATTTACAGAACGTAAGAGAATTGTTTTAACGAAAACAAAATAAAACAGAGAGGAAGGAAGAAGAGAGTGAGATATGCTGGAGAAAATGAAATTACCTTTAAGGTTCGGCCGAAATTCCTAACAATCAACAATGTTAGTGACTGAAGTTATCTAGCCCAATCAGGGCAGTTTAGAGAGTAACTAGTTAGGTAGTAGACAACATAAAGAGTTCGTGCAGGTATTTTGACAATGTTCCAAATCCGAACCGATTTAAAAGTAGCAACAGAGGAAACGGGTAGCACAAGACATCAAAGTTATTTTCGTATTTTAGTGGTGTAGTGGTCAAAAGGCCTGATTAGAGAAGTTATGGTCGTGAGTTGGAGTCCTCTCCAGTTGCTCAACGGTGAGAAAAGGGATTAAAGCTGAACTTATGTTTTATTCGAAAACTTTTGACGAAACGGAGGGACTTACACCGCTTTCAAAATAAACGATCCAATTTGTCTTGTCTATTTGCGCTCCCTTGTTTTTCCGAAAGAGCTGTCGAATTCTCGGTTATTCGCCGCCAAATTATTTCCAAAGGAAAACTCTTTGTTGTCGAACTCGAAGACAAAAATGAAACGCCAAGGATTCTCCTCTCCTCCCATCCTCTCCTCTCGTTTTTTTTTACGATCGTGGGAAAAGGCAACACCTAACCCAATAGGAAATTAAAAAATATAAATAAGGAGAGTGAGCAGAAAATAAATGGATAAAGCATTGTGCGACCACCCAAACTGTGTAAATTACGGATCGAAATATGACCGGACACACTTGCTACTCCAGCGGTAGTATAATCAAAGATTCTCTCTCAACTCCTGACTACAAAATTAAGTCGTGGGACTCGAGAACAGGAGCGGCTACGGCGGCGGCGATGACGATAACTACGACGACGACAACTACGGTGGTGGTGAACGACGGTTCTGTGACTGACATGATACCTAACGTACCTGAATCTCCTCGGGTTAAACGATAACAGGGAAACAACTCTCCAATTTGTCTCTCTCTCTCTCTCTTGCAAAAATCAGTTTTAAAACGATTCATAATTTTTTTGTTTATGTATTAATTAACAATAAATTATGAAATCAATTATTAAAAATAATAAAATGAAAAGTGATTCGAATGCAAATTAAATAAATTAATTTTTCCGTCGAATACTCGATTCTTTTGGAGAGGAAGAGGAGGAAGAAGAGAAGAAAGAGTGGATAGAGAGAGAGAGAGAGAAATTTAATGGAACGAACGTTTCACTTTCGGCTTTAATTAAATTGATTATTTTATCAATTTTAAGCAAATTAATTAACTTTTTATTAAAACAAAAAGTAAGAATTAAGCGAAAGCACGAAAAGCGTGAACATTTTGAAAGTTCAAACGGAAACTGAATGAAAAAATAAAAGTTACTCTCCCAAAAGGACTAGCGGAGAGAGAGAGAGAGAGAGAGAACAGGGATGAAAGAGTCTTTGAATTTGATAATTTCTGGGCTGTAGTGGGTGTTTCAGAGATTAGCGACTCGTACAGATCGAAAGCTTTTACGAAACAGTTTACAGCTACCACGGTATATTGAGCACACTTCACCTAAGATTTTGAGCCACGGTGTCTAATTTAACCATCTACCCCCCTCCCTTTGATAAGGTACTATTCTATATCACCTTGAGGAAAGGAAGTTCGAAGATTCTAATCCCGAGAGAGATTAATTAACCAGAAAATTGAGATTTTTAAAAAGGGAACAAGAACGATGAACTAAGAAAAGGAAACAAATCAGGATAAGTAACATTCGATGAAGACAGACGAATATTTGAATCAAACAGAATGTAAACCACTTCACTCTCTAGAGAGAATCGATAAACTATAAATTCAAAATCGATTTTTGTCGTAGTCTTGAGAGGGTTAGATGGCTCAGCAAACGTGTCGTCACGTGTCTATTACATGCTTAGACCTATCGATTGAAAAACTGATTCGATGAGTAGTTTTAACGGATGTGGAAGCACAAAGTGTGATATCAATCAATCTGAACCCGGGAGGAATCCAGCTGAATTATAAAATCTGGGCTATCGATCTGAGCTATAAAATAAAAATCTCCAGTAAAGGATACTTGGGTAATTGGCTTCTGCTAAGAGGCTGGAAAGTTTTTAAAAATGTAACTAATCTCAGCTAAAGTGAATAATAAGAAGCTTTAGAGTTTAAAGTAGAAGTTTATTTCTAGACTATTAATCCGAATGATCGATAATTTAGAGTATTAAAAACGGTTATTCATATTTATGATGAAGTTATATTGAGTCTGAAGGTTGGCAAGGTGACGAAAAGTCTTTGTGATCTTCCGGCTTAGTAGTAGGTACTGGAAATTAGTAACTAAGACTTTTAAAGTTATAACTTTAGTCGTAATTCATCAAACATTACGAAACCTCTGATAAAGACATGGCTAGTGATTGGGACAGTTAGCCCAGGAAACAAGGAGTAGTTTGAGGATCTGGGTCGTACAATAAAGTCGGGAGTGACTGTTGACTACTTATCATTAAGTATTAAGCTGACATCTGCATATATTATCGTTAAGTATGTGTCATGGCGTAGATTCCATGTAACGTTCATTTGTATATAGTAGGATAGTAGTTTAGAACCTTAGTGTTCGTGTGCTGACAGGGGAAAGCTTTTAAAGTTGTCAAAAGTCAGGAAGTTGTAAGCTCACTTTGTAGACCAATAGCCCGAATGGTTAACAACTCGAGCGACTAAATTGGTTGTTCATATTTTCACAAAGTTTTTGAGAGCCAGAAGAAGAACGACGGTCGAAAAAACGACGCCACACTTCATCCAAACCCTAACAAACTCGTTCTAACTCGCTAACAGACTAGAAGCTGTAGGAAGTTAGTAACTACGACCAGAAAGATAATTTATAGACCTATAGACACGTCCTTGGAAACTAAAAGGAAATTTCATTACCACACCAAGGTTTGTTGTTGAAGGTATAAACCCCAAACCTTTAACAAAGTTACCGTTCGCGACTTTCTAAAACAGTTACTGCAAAACCCAAAAATCAGAACTAATCATAATTCGAAATTTAAGTTTCAAATTTTCCCGTTCGCAAGATGAAAAGGATAATTGAATGAGTTCCCACCTTGCGGTTGTCCTCGTCTCTTGTTATTAACATCTCACCAGCTAACATACCTGAAATGAAAAACCATTCTCAGGTCCTCACGTCGTGCCTTAACGTATTTCAAATACCACATTTTGTACGTTATAACTAGAATATAATTATACTATTTAATTTTTTTTTTCCTTTTTCTTTCGGATCAATTTCCAAGTCTTCTTCACCGCCACCTGTTGTGGTTTTGTGTATAAAAAAATTAAAAATAAAATAAATATTAGGCTATTATGGCTCTTGAATCGATTCCATGTTAGTAATAAAATAAAATAAAACTGAGACACTTGTTTGGAACATTTTTTCTCTGTCTCTTTAACTTTTTTTTTTCGTTGTTGGGTTTTAATCGGCCGCCATATTTGTTTTCGTTTCTTTTTCGTGTCTAAAAGGAAGCTGAGTTTCCACTTAGGTTGTGTTAGTTTTGAAATGAGGATTTGGAGGAGGCAGTTGAGGAAGGTTATGGAGGGAGTGAATAACGTTTGAAGGAGTATGTCCATTCATAAATAATGCACACAAGCTGTTGAATTTAGGAAGTTTTGAGACTGTTGAAAACACCTTTACGGGACTTGTTTCTGCTGACGTTTTCATTTCCCCCCAAAGTTCTCAGACGAGCTCCCTTTCTCGCCGTTAGTCTTCTTAAATTGATCACCAAACTCGTTCATCTCAGGTGTTTCTCGGCTCTCGACTCTCCAAAACCCAACGCCTAGAACGTAACAAATCATAGCCATTAGTGTAAATTATTTATTAAATAAAACCGTTTTGAAAGCTCTGAAGCTTTCAGACGATAAGACGCGATCATTACGGAACGAAGCAGGAGCGAAAGCTTGAACAGAAATCATCTGAAAGTTTATCGATAATCTCATTTGGCGGGAAAATGATGACAAACCTCTTTCAGCATTATAATAAAGAGTTTAAAGAGTTATCAAAAGAATGGAGAGGAAAGAGGATGAGAGAGAGAGAGAGAGGATGGGAGGGAGGAAAGAGGAAGAGGGATTAACGAGGCACTCGAAAGAGACAAAATAGGCCTGAAGCTTCGTTAAAAAGCTTCCAACGGATTCTAGACTCAGCTAAATGAAAAGGAAGTCAGCACTTACGACTAATGCTGCCTCAATTATTTCAACATGTCTTCTTCGCCTTCCTTAAATCACTTTCATTCCTTAATTAGATAATCGCGGATTTCAGTTGGACGAGTTTGAGAAGCCAGTCAACCATATTCCTGGGGGTATATGTTGAAGGGAGAAGCGAGGAGGTGGTGGTGGTGGTGGTTCCAGGACTCTCGGTTCAAAAGAACGCTTCAGTTAATGAGTTAATTGGACGCGACCGGGAACGCATTCTGCCTGATGGACGCTGGAAACCGTTTTGTCGGCTTTATTTGTTGATGTGGTCACTCACGGTGGTGTGGTTTTGTTGACTCAGTATCAACGAAATGGTTTCTCAAAGGCAGTGGTCGGTGTTGGTGACCCGGAAGACCGCTCTTTGGCGTCAAAATTTCATTCCTTCGTATAATCCCCGTTGTCCAAATCTTCCTGTGGTTTCAGGTAAGGATCCGAGACAGGAAAGCGGGTCACTATGTCATTTCCAAAAGATGACACTACACTCGGAGCTGTGTGTAGACCCAGGCTCTCTCTCCCCGCACACCCATCCTCACTCCTCCTCTCAATTTCACGAATTAAAAAACAATTTAAGAAAATTTGGCCCGGAAAGTGATTCACACCCGAAGTTGGGAAGAAATGAAAAACAGGTAAACGTCGGTTGTTCGTGTTGCGCTTACGGGTAGCGACATTCAAACAGTGTTTTCGACCTAAACTTCAAGGTCACGGAAAAGGTATTTTAGGTATTTTCAAATCGCATTCGATAACATCTTTGCAAAACCATAAATAAAATTATTATAAATGAGTTAAAACCACAACGAATCATTTGTTTTGCTACATGACTTGGTTCGAGCTCCATTTTCTTTCTATTTTTGGCGATTCGGGTTTTCCCTTTGTCTTCGCCTGCACCCATCATCACGTGACTTGTAACGGTCGTCGGTTTCGCCGTTCGCCTGTTAATCCTTTCAAACCGTCTTCGAGGGATGATGTTCATTATCATGGATTCCGTTATAGATCAGTGTTTCGTCTTAAACGAACAGACATGATTGATAAGAATTCCATCATCCCCATCGGTGGTGAGGAGGGGGGGTATTTCGGATGTTTTTGTGTGATGTGTCTAAAATGATGTCTCCACTGCCATCTTTATGTGCTGGCCAACACACTAGTCAAACCGGTTAGTGGTCAGTCTGTTCGGACGTAATTTCCATAATCTCGTTTGCGTCTCTTTCACCTCCTCCTCCTCCTCCTTTTACGTGGCTTTCATCGAGAGCGACGGAGGCGATTTCCGTCTATCTTTAAAACGGTTTAAATTTAAAATGGGTCCACGGTTCTCGAGGGCAGGTTGTTGTCGTTGTTTTGGCTCGCTCTCATGAATACTAACTACGCGTTAAAGAATTCTGTTGTAGAACGAAGCATAACAATCTGCCGGAAGTAATTCCCAAGCAGGAGGATTTTGTTGTTTTTCCTTTTCGTTTTAACTGCCGTCCAGACGATGTGTAATATAGTGAGGCCAATTTTTATTGCTTTCTCGTAAACACAAATTCATCTCCCTCATGGGTGTAGCTGTTTTGTCTTTGAGTGCGTTCATTATTGGAGGTAGTGAGGCACCTACCAAAAGTCGTCGTCGTGTGTGTTCCACCGAACCGCTCTCTCTCTCTCTCTACCTTTCCTCTCTCAGGTTCAGTCGCTTTTATCGCTTGCGGGGTCGTTTTTGAGAATTTTATTTTTATTTTACGAAAGTTTCCAAGTAACCACCACCAGAAAGAGTTTCTTTTGTCTGAAACCCATTCCTCCGGGATTGTAAAACATACGGACGGTCGTTTTTCTTCTACCCGCATTCGAATATTTCAAAAACACGAGTACCCTTCGCCTTGTCTTTGGTCACATAAATCATAATCGAATTGAGAAGGTCAAAGAGGAGGTTTTATTGAAGAGGTTGTCAAGACATCTTGCGTTATACTAAAGTCGAAGCCGCCGGATGGTCATTAAAAAGCTCCGTCTTTCCTTCGCTGCGTGGCAGTTCCTGCGATTTTTGCAAAAGAAAACACCCCGTCAATAAATTGTTAATTTATTTTTTCTCCTCTTATTTTCCCCGAGTTGTAGTGTTTCGCTTCTACCAGCATCAAATACCAACAAAATCCAAACGCCTTCCCATTAATAATAATCCCCTGAATAAAAAATGAATCCGTCTCCCATAAATATTAATAAATTTAAATGGGAAATGGCGAGCCGACGGATGAACTCAGGGAGAAAGAGGAAGGATGAGGAGGAAGGAAGTTCTCCAAGAACACATCTAAGACGCCTGCGTGTGTGTTATCTCCTACTTTCTTTATCCCCGACTAAGACACAAAAGAAAAGAATCTGGAGTATCCTCTCTCTCAAACCAAAACCGGAAACAGAAAACTTGGTGGTTGTCTGGGTGCCGTTACCACCTCAATTCCTCACGAGTTTCCGACGTTTGTGAGCTATTAACTATCATTAAACTCTAAATAACGGAACATTATACTTCACGACATTATAATAACGTTATCACTACCACTAGTAACAGTTATGTAATCGCTAACATGAGAACCTAACATATTTGGGATAGTTTTTCATTTCGCGACTGAGTTGTGTTTGGAATGGGAGCGTAACTCTAAGTCGCGTTAATCAAACTTTGTGTGTATATTGTTCCACTAAATAAACACATACTGTATGAGTCTGAAGTCTCTTTCACCAATAACTACGTATTTATAAAATATTATCACAACAATTACTACAGTGTGAACTGGATTCGAGTTGGGCGAATGAACTCTACAACGGCTGAACGGATTCCAACCAACTGTAACCAAATCCAAACATATACTGTATGAGGTTAGAAACCTTCCTCATCATGCACTTATTGAATACTAATTTGTGAGATTCGTCTATTAGTATATATTTCTAAGCCTTCGCTCTTAAGTGATATTTTATGTATAAAACGATTCGTATATTTTGGAGTAAAATTCTGAGCTTACTCTTTAAAAACGCAAACCTAAAGTTTCACTTAGTTGTTGTGGACTTCTACAGGAGACTGGGAACTGTTACATAGCTTAGCTTTTATACCTGGCGAGGCACCATACATAGCGCTACTACCGCCTGTGGTGTTGAAATTGGCGACAATATTCCCATTGTTAGAGCGATGATGTCACTGTTTTGATTGAAGTCACTTCAGTTATGATGAGAATGTTTAGCAGTGTATCTTGTGTTATTTCTAAGACTTATACTTATATACATTTTAGAATTCTATCTCAAAATAATTCGTCAACCACGAGTGCGTTAGAATTGGAATCGAGTACAAGTATATTTTGCTGACAATTCAGTCTGAAAAGAGAGTATAAACTAATTAGAAAAAGAGAAGTGCGGGTAAGGGGATGGAAGGGAATAAAGTAGAGAGAATAAAAAATTTACAATGGAAGGAGTGAGGAAGATAAGAGAAGAGTAAAGGAAGAGAAGTAATAAAGAAGAAAGGTGAAGGAAGGAGTAAAATGACGAAGCTAAGAAAAGAAGCATTACTTCTGACATAAAGTCACCCCCGCGTCTTTTAAAATTAAAACACAAAAACGAAACAACCCTTACAAGACAATTTTTACAAGATGATATAGTTTTTAATATTGTTTCAATGAGCAATTAAGTCTTTAATTAACGATTCGCGGATTTTTCCTTCTTCTTATTGCTAACAGTCTGTGACATTCCAGCCGTTCACGCAATTTCCATGGTGACGGAAGACCTTCACCTCATCCGAACGTTATATTAATACTATTCCTCTGACGCGGTAACACGGTCGAATTTTGAATAGATGAAACCGGAAACCAATTCAATGGAACTATTACTTCCGGTTTTATGATCTTTTAATCAACACTGACTTGAATCCCTCACTTCTACTCCGGGAAAAATGTTTTTCTGGGATTTGTGTCTTAACTTTGAATATTTAATGAAACTTGATAAGCACGCCTATTTATACTTATTAAGTATATTTATTTGTGATTATAATTTGTAAAATATATTATTATAATATGGCGGTGGTTTTAATCCCGTTTTTTTTTTTAGGGTTTTTGAGGGTATAACAGGATGGGAGAGGAGGAGGATTCGAACTTATCGTCCAAGTCAGGAGGAAGTTGAAGCTCTATACCACGCCTCCCGTATATTATTATAATATTATAAAACTAATATTTAAAACGATTCAACTTTTTAGCCCTCTGGGGTCGGATCTTACTTTTGTGGTAACATCATGAGCAAGTAGGTCTCCCTCTCTGGGGACATTAGTCTAGTCATCAAACTCTAACCTAACTTCATTATGTACACATATTTTAGAACCAAGTTCTTGGTGCATGTTTCTTAACATCCCTCTTTACTTTCGAACCTACATCATTAGAAAACACTTTCAGAAACTAATGGAACCAATTATGTGCGAAATTTGAAGGCCCACTGGCCTTTATGTATTAATAAATAATTGGATTCTGAAAGCATCGTAACATAATCAGCAAGGCCTAAACTCCACCGAACAAAGGCTCTGTCTTTTCGAACGAAACCTTATTCCAGCTTCCCAAGACGGTACATTTATCGACGTTGAGTCGTGAAAAGCGGAAATGAATCTTATAGAATTACCATTTCCGGTTTATTGGTTGTTTAATTAGCTCCGACTTGAATTCACTTCAAAAGTGCGTCTAATGAACCGCCAAAACTCGATGAAACACGATTACACAAATTATTTATTAATTAATTAAACAAACTATTTGTTATCTTAGGTAATGAAATAACCAATTATTTATTTAAATTAAAATTTTAATAAGTGAGTTGAGAATAAGAAATAAAAACTGATGACAATAACTCCGAAAGAGGTTTGGAGAGTTGGAGGAGGAAGAGGAAAATTTGAAAATGGCGGAACATCAAACGGGAACCTGGGAAACGAAGATGGAATAGAAAAAATGTGGAGCGTGCAAAGATTGTATTAATCAATACTCTTCCATTATTAATTAGTCGTTGTTATAAATTTTTATTTTAATAGGTTTTATGTGTATTAATTACATAGTGTGTGGTGTGGTGTGTGTGTTAGTATGTGTGAGTCAGGGACTGGAAATTGATTCGGTTTCTCATAGGTTAAACACGGGTTTTAAACGGTTCTCGCGGTTCTCGCCTTCCCAATTTGGTCATGGAATGCTCTTCTAAAAATGTTCTTCATGTGGTCATCTAACCGAGGAGCCTTCATGTTTTCTTTCTTTTTCTTTTTAGTTTAATTACCATTCGAACAATTTTTTTCTCTTCTTCTCTTGCTTCCTTTTATTCTCCTCCTCCTCCTCCTCCTTCATCATCTTCTTCTTCTTCAGCAGAGCTTGCAAAATTACTTTGAACCGGGCAATGAGAAATTTTATTGTTAGTCCGACGCGTTCATAAATTTCAAATTTTCTTCTTTTGTTTTTAGTAGATAATTTTTTTCCCAAGCCTCCTTTCCCTCCTCCTTACATGAGAGTTGGAGAAGGAAATCAAAGTGATGACGTCATCACACAAAACCAACGTTCAAAACGTTCGCTATACCGACCACCGTTAGACCAAGTCAATCGACACACTTGAAGGGTTTTCCCAAATAGAGAAGCATCCCTCTCGCGTTTCCACCACCATTACCACCACTACAACGATTCCCGGGAAGATGGAGAAAGCGTTCTAGTTTGAAGATTAAGCCGAAGCACCTTTTGCTAAGGCCGGAGGGATGGAGGGTAGGTAGGCGTGGGCGGGGGCGGAGGGGCAGGAAGCTGGAGGTGAGGCAGAAAGGAGGAGATCCTTTAAGTTAATGAATTAATTTCCGTTGATTGAGATTCGGCGAACCCTTTGCTTTTGAAAAATCCCATTTTCAAAAATAAATAAATAAATGTTGAAAATTATTATTTCCATGGATGTTTCTCCAGGAATAAGGTTCAACCTTTCGGTTAATATTTATTTCATGGTTCATGGTCTCTTGATTTTCATGGTTTCTGACTTATTTCCGAGACTCGTGAAAAACCCAGACGAATCGGACGCGAAATCTAGGAACCCGAACTCACAAACTTTTTCATTTTCTTCCCTTCTCTCTCCTCCTCCTTCTCCCCGTTCTATTTTCATTTCATATTGTGTCAACGCTTCTCTTTCCTCACAAAAAGGAAAGAACTCAACAGAGCAAATACAAGAAAGTGAAATAAATAAATAAATAAAAAGAAAACAATAAAAACGAAGATTTTTCGCATTTCCCCCACGAACGTGGGTCATTTGTTTAAGTCGCTTTGGATTTAAAGCAAGCTACAGGAATGGGATGGTTGAACGGGTAGGTTGAATGACAGTCTAAATAATCAACGATGATGACACAGAACAAAGACACAGACAGATTCTCGAGAAATGAAAGAAACTTGAGTCATTTAAAACGTTTCATTCGGGTTCTGTCGTGAGACTCTGGCTGCGGCTCCTCCATCTCTCTGTCCTCCCATTAATTCATGTTGGCTTCTTTATTCTTATTCTCGACGACGAATTCTTTACCCCGTTCTGACCTTTTCCTCATCCACTTGAAAGTCTCGTTAATTTAACTCCCCCCGAAGAACTTGATAGAACTTGATTCGCGGTATTGTTTTCCATTTTAAGCACCTTCGAAATTTACAAATGAAAGCAGACGAAATTCTAATTTGTAAGCTCTTCCGAATTCGTTTAATGTCATCTTGGAGGACGGCAGCAATTACCTCACGGATTTGTCTTCGGTTTTTTAACAAGGAAAATTGTTTTTGTGAAAACTCAAACTGAGCTTCCCATCGCCAACTACCCCTAAACAGGAGTTATAGTGTCGGTCAAACTTCCAACCACCGCCTTGTTAGATGATTCGACTTCATTATGCCACGTCGTTGGTCATTATCTATATATATCTCGAGTCTCAACTATAGTGGGAATATAATGAAAGCTCACACTATGAACTTTGACCAGTGTCAGCTCTCGTCATCCAATCAATCTCTCCACAAAACCACGTCAGAAAGCTGAACCAGTTTTCGTCGTATTCACACTTATAGTCAGGCGAAAACAGACACTTTGACCCTTCCCCGCACTTGAACTCCGGGAAAAAAATTATTTTCACGGGAAAGGAACTAATTTCCTGTCGGAAAGGAAGACGCATTCGAGGTAAAAATATCAAAAGTCTCCAATTAAAATTAACTAAGAAAAATGGAGGACCATTAACAGCATTATGGGTTCGTTCTAAAAAAAAATTAGTCTCGAACACAAAGAGAACGAAAACAAAATGGCGGAAAAATAACTAAATCAAACATCTTTCTAATGAAAACCACCAACATCTAGGCTATTACACCGGAATTTTGTGAAGTTACGGATGCTTAGCCAAACGTTTACGACCTGCTACCAACTCCGGTGGAAACGAAAATGGCAGAGGAAGATGGGAAAAAATGATGAGAAGAGATGCTGAGATTCCGTCGAAAGTTTTCCCATCCGGATAAAGGAAGCCGGCAACTGGTCAAACACTACCGAGGCTAGAGGAAGAGAGAAGATAGTCAAGGTCGAGGATAAAACGAGGCAACTATGCGCAGAGGTTGAATGTTCCCCAGCACGCAAGGTCAAAGGCCAAAGGTGGGTACCTCCCCATCGCCACCAAGGAACACCAACGTGAGAGAGAAGAAAGACATTTCGGACGCGACCTTTTCTACTTTCGACTGGATTTTGGGGAGGGGGGGTTTAGAGTTTGTTACCAGAAGTTTGCGTTCTGACTGACGAGTAGCGATCCTCTTAGACAGTCGAAATTCGATTATGTATGTAGATGGAAAGGAACTCACACAACAATTGGGTTACGGTTTTCTCTTGTCAAAAGAAGGATTTGGAATTCAGAACAAGTTTCTCCCCCCTCTTCCCACATGACAGCAACAGCAAACGAATCCTCTTAACAAAAGCAAAATATTAAAGGTTTCCTTCTCGGAGACAGGCCGCCAAAGCGAACCGGTCGTTTGATTAACGGACCGAATCTTTGTTTTCAATTTCCTCCATTTGAATAAAGTGAAAAAGCCATAAACGAGAAGGAAGCCATCTTCACCGACATGTTAAGAAGGAAAACAGGTCAAATTGAAATCGGACCGCGGATTCTGTTCACCATTCTTTCTCCAGACCCAAACCACTGACTAGAAAAAGGTTGGCTCTATGTTTCCTGCATAACAATCAAGTAAGAACCATCACGAAGGAAGATGTCTTGAGCACAACAACTCCATGAAAGGTTTCCGGATAACAATATCCTCAGGAGGAAGGTGAGGGGTAGGCGAGGATTGGATCTCGGAGCAAAGTCCACGAGCAAGAAGGTATTGAACCCGCCTAGATTATGTCATACTAACTTCAATTTAAATAAAATGAGAAGAAACATAGCGAGCGGTTAGCATAACCATCTATGGAAATCTCTTATTATGCGTTTAACAAATCATGTTATGTTGTTATGTTATAATTGCCAACTAGGCGCGCGCATTTTTCCTTTCGGAACCGTCCAAAAGAAATTTGGAAGACTCGACTTTGCACGAGAGAGATAGGTAGAGTCGCAACCTCAACACACCACTCTTCAAAGGCTATGGACTTCTTCTTAGAGGAAACGAAACACGAACAAGACGAAGAAGAATAAAAAAACGCGTCGAGATACCATTAATGAATATGATGAAGATAAAACGCGTGGTGAGCTACCGGAAATAATGAACGGCCCTTAAAGAACATACTATTTCCGGTCACGCGTCACCGTTGTTCCCTCTTATCCATCAATCTCTTTCCATGATGGTTTTCTTTTTTTTATTTATTTCGGGTGTTTATGTACCTGTCTCATTCAGGTTTTGTGTTGCGACTCAAGGTCACCGGTGACTCATGCCCCAAGCCGACACATCTCTCACCCATCATTCATTTCCATCATGTCAATGGGCCTGTTCCACACTCATCAAGGCCACCGTAACTTCTTTCTCTCTTTAACGGAAATAGTTTCGCCGACCGCGCGATTATTTACATTCCCGAAACCGGATATGAGTGCTTCGGAGAGGAGGGTATAACGATCGGATGACATCTTCAAATCCTCTATTCTTCCCTTTCTCTCTGTCTTTCCTTTTTTTGGACATCCGCCCTTTTGAACCCTTCAAGACCAGGAGAACACCTTTACAATCTCAATGAAAGCGGGTCTCCAGGTGTTTCCGGTGTGTGAGCACTCGCGCGTAGGACGCTTTGACAATGTTCTATTCTTAAGTCGAGTCTTTCAAAACAACATCTCTCTCCTTCAGAATTTCATTTCCTTTCTTTAGTTTAGTTAATGACTAACATACATCCAGGCGTTCCTTTCTAAAATTTATTTTATTTAATAAACAAATTTATCACTTAGTCCCGACTCAGACGCTGTCATTAATTGCAATTAAATTAATAAATAAATAAATCGTTTTGTATTAATTTTTTAAAGGAGGACTCCCTCATGCCAACAACACTAACAAATTCGTTTTAATAAATTATGCATCATATTAATAACAATTGTAATATTTATTCATTTTCCTTTCGGCTCATTTAATAGAATCATATTTAATAGCTATAAAATTATCGGCGTTGGAAATTCTAAACTTATTCAGCGAGTGTTCCTTAAAAGGAGAATGAATATGATAAAGATGATAAAAACGGTACGCGAATCGTATAAATTAATATTTAATAAGTACATGATTAGTGATGAGAAAGGTTTCTAACCTCATACAGTATATGTTTGGTTACAGTTGGTTGGAATCCGTTCAGTCGTTGTAGAGTTCATTCGCCCAACTCGAATCCAGTTCACAAATGATGCACTGTAGTTATTGTTGTGATAATTATTTATATATACGTAGTTATTGGTGGAAGAGACTTCACACTCATATAGTATATGTTTATGATAATATAACAATAATACTATAATAAAATTTCATTTCGCCCGAGGGCATTGAAGATACAGTGTACCGAACAAAAAACTTGGATGACACAAAACGCGACACAGTAAAACAAATAAATAAAAATAAACGAATAGTAAATATAATAATATAAAATATAAATAAATAGAGAAGGACACAAATATATGATTGTTGATACCAGACGAAAAGACTAAAACCAAAACTCAGGATAAGATTATTCCGCCAACATGAAGCTCCTGATCTTTAGGGTTTGGTGTATGAATAGTGCAACCTTTCTGATCTTGTCGCTGAATTGGTGAGCCACAAAGGCCTTTCGCAATATATTGAAAGAGCAAACAATGATATACGAAGAGAAGCATGGTAACGCTTACCCACAAAATTTGGTCGAATTTGATTTAAGCGACTTAGAGTTATGCTTCTATTCAAGACACAACTCGCCAAATGAAAAACTATCCCAACAGTATGTTAGGTTCTCATGTTAGCGATTACATAACTGTTACTAGTGGTAGTGATAACGTTTTTATAATTTCGTGAAGTATAATGTTCCGTTATTCAGAGGTTAATGATAGTTAATAGCTGACAGAGAACTAGAATCTAGAAGTATAAAGGGCGCTTCGTAAATGAGACGTGGGACTTCAGTCAAGAGATAAAAGCCCCTACAGAACAAGCCAGGGGAGTTTTCATTAAAATGAAAAATCTGCAGTGCCGTTGGGAACTCTCCCTGCTCACAAGAATCCGGATCCTCCACTGCTACGTTCTTCCTGTGCTTCTGTAGGGGAACGAGGGTTGGACGCTAACCAGAACACTGGAAAAGGGGATCGAAGAGTTCGAGACGTGGCAAGATCGCGTGGACTGATAGAGTCAAGAACAGCGAATGGACTAAGCGACAGGGAATTTTCTTTTACATCAAACGAGGGAAACTTCAGTACTGATCAGAATACCGGCTCTTTCGATTAATTATGGAAGGAAAAAACGAAAAACCTCGTGGCTGAAGAATTTTCCAGTTGGACTCTGCATTCCTGTTCCGTGCAGCCTCCTCCAAGGTAATAATCAGCATGATGATCTCAAAATCTTCATCTCAGAGATGGATAAGAAGAAGAAGAATAGCTCACAAACGACTTTTCAACTCTCGGTAACGTCAAAAAATCTCTAAAATTTCACTGAAACTTATCAAAATACTGAATTCGGTACTGCGGTAGGGCTAAAAACTACGACACATATAACTGCCTGTATGAAAAAAATAACGATAATAATAATAATTTGAAAATATAAATAAGAATTTATTAATAAAAAGATTTAACTTTTGCAAAAGTTGTTTAATTATAATTTTATTATAGCAAAAAAAATATTTTTAATTATTTTATAGTTTAAAAACCCGCGTTAACGCTATTTCAAAAAAGGCCTTAAGGCTCTCCTCCATAAACATTTGTGGTCTTTAGCTTAAAATACTAAACAAAATTTATTTTATTTATTTTTGTTGTTGTGAATTTTTGCGCTCTCGCAGCTGCGCCTGGTTCACGTTTCAAAAATGAAATTCCAGTGGAAAGAGCCTTGTTTCAAAGCCAGGACAAACAGCCTTAGGCTAAAGGTGAGAGAAGGATATCAAAGGAGTTTTGGGAGTGACGGGTGACTGGGTAGAAGCAGGTACGGCAGGGAGAGGGAAGCGAGAGGGGAAATGTTGTTGCAGTTATGGTATTTTGAGTTTCTTTGTTGGTTAGCTAGTCAAGAGATTCCAGAAAGGAATTTTAGAAATTAGACTCCCGGTGCGTAGGAAGTGTAGGATTGAAAGAGAAGATGGGAGGAGAGAAAGCAGGGAGGAAGAATGGAATTCAAAGGAATGGGATGTTGAGTCTCAAAGGTCTTTTTATGGTTTCTTAAGGCAAAAAAACCTGGAGGAAGGTAAATTAAAGAGGGTAGAAGGTGGAAAAACCTCGAGAGCGAGTGGTTGGGAAGAAGGAGGAGGAACATTTTGTCAGAGGTTTATATCTTGACGCAAATTACAAGACGGGGCTTTCGGGGAAAGGGAGAAAGTAGTTTCGAGAAACACCGCATCGGAATTTTCCTCAACTTCTCATCTCGTAAGAAGTCTTACAAGCTTCCAAATCATTTCCTTGAATAAAAATTTACGCGCAATGATTTCCACAGTTTCCTCATTTCCCTACCCGATGAACTAGAAACCTCTTTTATCATCCTCTCAAAATATCTACGAGTTTCCCCCGATTCAAGTTCATTAAGAGTGTTATTTCATAAATAATGCACAGCTAGGCTAACGTGTCGGGGATTGGATGGACTTAAGCGCGTGCAGAAGGAAATGGTTTTTGTGCGCAAGTCCTGGGCTTTGGTTCAAGCGTGACAGTGTCTCGCGTAGGGTGTCTCTTGATTAGTGCATCTCCCATTAAGATTGAGCCCTTCTTAGGGAAACTTCCTGTCGCCCTAACTCAAACCGTTCGATAGCTAACACCAACTTCATTCAATTTGAACGAAAACACAAACGGCTGACTTTGAGAGGTTTTAAGGCTAACCAGAAGACGACATAGATGGGATTATCCGGATCCCGTGCATTATTTATGAAACTTAAATTTCGGAGTGTTTAACATTGAGATTCTCAACCGATGTCTTCGGTTCGATGTCTTCGATGATCTTCTCCTCCTCTTTTCTGTGTTTGTTTAAAGGTGAGGAAGAAGGAGAGAGAAATAAGTCGGAGAATCGATGAACCTTTGAAAATTAGTCTTTGTTACTCTTTAAGGCGGTTATTTAGAGGATTCACATGATTGGTCAGAGCAGGTGGAAATACTCTGTAATTACTTAGTAACCTCCAAACTAATTTTTAATCTTTTTTGTTAGCTCCTTTCAAAAGGAAAAAAACCTTTTTGTTTAGAGGAAGGGAAATATGTCGTGATGAGTCAGAGTCGTAGAGGGAAAAACGTCGACAGAGTGAATCAAACAAACCGGCCGCCATCATCATTATCATTATTCCAAAATAATCTTTTCTCCTCTACGTGGTAAAAAATTGTTTTCTTTCTCTCTTTTCCTCCCTTTTCCTTTCTTTCTTTCTTCCTCCTATTCGCGATTTGGTAGTTAGATAAAAGAAGAAATGTTGGGTGGAGGTAAAAGGTAGAGAAGGAAGGAGTAAAGGGGATAAGAGTGAGCGCTGTAGAGACGCCAGGCAGACGCGTCGGCATTTACCAACTCAGAAGGATTATGCTTTCTCTCCCTCACTCTCTCTCTCTCTCTTTATCTATTGTGCTTTTTCCACGGTTTTATAAAAGTTTATGGGGATGTATAAACGTGGGAGAGGGATAAAGGCAAAAGCAGGAAAACGAATGGGGAAGAGATTTCGAAAACATCAAAATTATTTTGTTGTTCAAATAATATTCGTTTTCTGTTTTGTGGAGAGGAAAATTTCGAAAGCGGAAGTAAAATTCCTGTCTTCCTTCTTTCACTTCTTCCGCAGCCGTTTGTGCTCTTTTAAGAACTATCCTCTTCATTATTGGGAATCGGTGGTGGTTTTAATCCCGGTTTTCGTCGTTAATTTTTGGGTATCCGGGAGGAGGATTCGAACTCACGACCATTTGCGTCCACGTCAGGAACTTAACCACTACACTACTCCTCCCACCATTATTGAGAATTATTTTGAATGAATCACCCGATATAATTTCATAAATGAATATTGAATTTGCGGCTCCATTTACCCAAAACACTTGATAATAGTATAATATAAATGAATTCCTACATTTCAGTATTTACATTACTGAGATTCAAGAATATATATATATAAATAAACATTAAGCTTTCTTTCGTTCATCTTCTTTCAACTGAGGATGATCCTTCGTGATCTTGTTAAAGTAGATTATGGTTTTCTCTCCGGCTCTAAATCTTCCTTTTTTTTTATTACAGGTATGTGTTCAAACGTTTTTGGATGCTTTTATAGTAGTAAAGAAGCTGAGACATTTTTATACCAGGTATGTTTTAAGCTTACCGCGGTTATATTTATTAGCTGATATTCACCGGTGATTTTTAGACAATTTTACGGCTTTCGGCCATTTTTTAAAACGGAATCGTAGGAAAGCGGATGAATTTTATACAAATCGCATTAAAGCTAACTTCCGGGAGAGGGTGATAAGTCGTCTGTCAGCAGGAGTTGTGAATTAAAATTGACTGTTGTTGGTGTCCCGGTCTTTTAAAAAATTGTTTCGATAGAAATTCGGACCGACTTCCGGTCATTTAAGTGGATAAAACAAAACTCAAATCTAAACCGGAGGAAAGAGGCTAACTTTAGTCGAACCACAGTTTAGACTAACTTTCAGGAGGGTGAAAAGTTGTCCACCAAACAACCCAAAAGTTATAGACAAGACTCAAACTCTGACTGACCAGTTTGGTGTCACTTTTGTAGTTTCAGTGTCCGAGATTTTGTTTCTTCCGACTTTCTGTCATCTTCAGTGAATAAAACAAAACAAAACTGATCTGCGAAATAGCCTAATTTGTACCCAAACCACTGTAGTGTTTGTAAGAAACAGGGTTTTAGAAAATATTTAGAACCCAGCTCAACGTATTGATGGGGCCTGATCTAAACTAACAAGAACTATATTCTCTATCTTTACCTATCTATACTTATATCCTTTATCTATAAACTAATTCGTAACCGTGGTAACTTAGAAATTAGAGCTTTTAAACTGGATGTGTGCCCGAAACTGGGCTACTCTCCCGATTTCTCAAACAATGCCACAGGTTGTAGTGCCATAACCTAAAATTTGCCTTAATAAACGTTTCCCGACATCCTGAATGGAAACTGGGAATGAAATAGATACCATCATACACCAGTAGTCAATACGGAAAATAGTTGGTCTATCGAGTAGATTAAATTCGGCCATCGGTTGATGCTTTCTCCTTGATACCATTGATTGCTTGTGTCGAATGAAAGAGGTGGAGGAAAGCCCAAAAAGAAAGTAGTAAGGAAATGTTTATGATTACGTAAGGCTCTGGAATGATTGATTGAAAAGGGAATTCGGTGGTTTTAGATAAATTGGTGAAGGATAATGGCGATGGAGGTAGTGATGAGCAAACGGGAGGAAGATGAATAACGAGTTTGAGGCAAACGCCGAAAAGAAACGATAAAGCAATTATTAATAATCGACTGATTACTTTAATTACAAATACCACGAATGTTTCCTCTCAGCCTTGTTTATGTAATAAATTTTTTTTTTCAATTTTTTGCTTCTCATTCTAATGATTACTTTTGATCCGATGGTGGCTATTAATATTTACCGATTCTAGCACGCCATACCTTCTGTCAATTCGGATGAAATCTGAAAGGGCGAGAGAGATAGAAAGGATGGGAAGTGTGAAACTAAAGCTCCGGTCCTGTTTCCTGGACTAAGTAGATCTCGTCTTTGACCGAGGGGGTTGTGTTTATGTGTATCACACGTTTTGTGTTCAAGACCAATTTCATTTCTTGATTTTATCGATTTGTCTTCTATCGTCCGAAATTTGGTAGCCTTTTTAGCAACATTTTCCTCACCCAACAGCAACTCTTCTCTCTCTCTCCACCATTTTTTTTTGGTTCCAGCCACACGAAAGAGAAACCGTCTTAATTTTCACGTTATAATCCCCAACAACAGAGATACATTCCTACATCCAGTTCTCAAGGTTGGGATGTTGGTTCCGAAAAGATTCTTTTGTTTGATGTTTGATTCTAGTTTTTGCGGCTTTGTTTCGCCAAAGTTTCGACCGGACTTTATGACTTCCGGTCATGTTGAATGGATAAAACAAAACTCAACTCTAAATCGGAAAAGGGAGAACAACTTTTATTTGAATAACCAAAGATTCGAGAACGGAAAGTTGCGCAAAATGTTTCAAATCCAATCTAATCCAACCAAACCGAAATTCCGGACGATTTCAATACTCCTCAGTCATTGTTTAAGAAACTAGACTAACAGGCTAGTTGACCGCATATATTTTGAAACTCCCCTTCCCCAATATCTAGGCTATAGTCTAACTAAACTTGGGTCAGGTTGAGCTCATCACGATACATAATTAAATAAATAGGAGGGCGATGCCGGGAGAGATTCTACTAGTAAATAAATAAAGTTCACATATCGGGGTGAGTCACTTTCAAAAATACAGGTTTCAGGTACGTAAAGAAAACTTGACCTAACCAGAAAGGAAGGAGAGTAAGTGAGATAGAAACGGAAGCACGTCACGTTTCCAAAGTCCGCCGCTTGATCAATTGCTTCACGTTTCCCCCCGCCGACCTTAAGAAAGGATTTCGTGCCTGTCTTCCAAACCTAATCGAAAACCTTAAAGTAAATTAATAAATAAATAAATAACATAAACGAGAAATTCCGAAATAATTCAGGTTCGGCTCCGATGATTTTTATTATCTTTTTTTTTTATTTCACCAAAAAGGAGGAAAAAATCGTAACGAGAATCCAGGCACGAGCCTGCAGATGGTGCACCTGCCCCTCGAATCATTTCAGGTATTCATCCGGGGGATTCTAAGTAGAACAATTCAATAAATTGGCTGAACATAAGATTTTTTTCTTCAGAAATTGATTTTTAATTTTTAAACCAAAAACCGAATTTCGAACAACAATTACCGTTTTCATTCCACGCAATCGGTTCCTCTCGAAGGTACGGCTTCTTCAACAGCTGTACCTGACACACCGAAATCGCTCTCTTTCGAATGAAACTTCCCGTTTTCGACGTTGCCTTAAACATCCTTTGCGATTTTCGTTTGAATTTAGGTCAAAGGTTTTGGGCTCGAGGGTTGGGTTTTGGTTACTAAACCGGAAATTGATTTAGTAGCCCCGGAAATGTGAGGTCGCTGGCAATTTAGTCAATTTATTGCCCCAATTTCTGGGCTATTACTTATATCAGCTTAAATTTTGGGTCGAGTGCGAAACGTTTTATCGACTTGACATCCACTGTACCTGAATTAAAATCTCGACAGCCAAAGACATCTCAAGTTAGTTTGGCAGAATGAATATCGAAACTCTGTTTAAGACTGTTGTGTGTCAAATAGTCCAGAAGCTTTGATTTCCGTTTTGGATAGGTTATGTCCTGACCAGTTCTAGTTTTGTTACGGCAAAGATTTGAGTCAAATTTAAAAGTTTTGGTCATTTCCGGTGGACACACAAAGTTGGATCACCTAATAGAGGAAGAGGCTAACTTTTAGACGGTTCTGGTAGCCCAGGAGCTATGAATCCTCATTCCCACTCTGACTGAAGTGTTCCGAATGCCTGTTGCAGTTCTAGTTTTCGAAAATTTGTTTTCCCAAAGATCTGAGTCAATTGTACAAATTCCGGTTGTGTTTAGGTTATGAAAAGTTAGGCTCTCTCTCTCTTCCGGTTTAGGATTCAGCTCCTAAATTACTCGTCTTTGGTGAGTAAGACAGTGAAAGTGGGTAGCTTACACATGTCTGATTCTGATTTTTGGAATTTGGTTTCGATCGAGATTTTGGGTCGACTTCCGGTCATCTTAGTGGATAATACAAAACCCCAATCCTAAACCGGAGGAAAGTGGCTAACTTTTAGTCAAACCACAACTCAAACGAACGTCCAATTACGGCTAAGACTTCAATTCTCACTGACCAGAAATTAGAGCTACTAATTGAGTGTTTGACCAAGAGTTCTATATCCTCTTATGTGGGTGAGCTATTAGCCCAATTTCTCGGAAAGGTACTAATAGACTAAATCCATAGAAAAAGCTATGGGAAGTTTTTAGAAGATCCAGTTTGGGGGATAGAGCGCGTGGTAGATGGACTCGAGTGCGTCCTGGTCGAATCATTTTCATATTGAAAATGGCTTCAAGTTATATAAATACCTCGGAGTGCAGTCATTATTCGGTGCACTCCTATAATTTACTAATATGAACTCTCCTCAAATTATAACTCGAAAATATTATTTAATTATTATATTTATTAAGAGCCCCTGATTAAAATGTTGAAAATTGATGAAGAATTCCGCGGGCTCCCAAAAACAATTTTTCATCTTTTAAAACCATGTTCAAGGTACCCTCCAGTGTGTCTGTGTGTTGTGTGCGTCCATACTCTCAGGTTCATACGTGAATAACTGACTAAAAATTGGAACGAATATTAGTTATTCAAACAGGCCGGCGGAATAATGTTTACAAAAACCAACGGACTCACCGAAAAATTAAATTTTATTGATTTTTAATTACGGGGATGGACGTCTAATCAAGCTTTTCCTCTCTCCATGCCCCGCCATTTCCCCTCCGCGTCCATCCCTGCCTCCACGACAAAATTACAAAAAATTGTCTGATGACCTGACAGTAACGGAGTCTTAGCGTCGTTCTTTTGAATCAGGTTCCGGGCCGGAAGTTTGACGAGAGGAGAGGTGGTTGGTTGTTTGGGGAGGGGAGGTAGGAAACCGGAAGGAAATTTCGGGTTTGAATTTCAGGATTTAATTTTGTCGGCCTGCGGTTTCGGGACCGATGACAAACCGAGGGGAAAGTAAGTTTTTGGGTAAAAGTTGCTGGGAGAAAAGGATTTTGGTGGCCTCAAGGAGGAAGGTTTTTAAAGTTGAGTCTTTTCCGAGATGGGCGGACGGGGGCGGAGGGCAGGACGGGGGTAGTTTGTTTGAAGAGGACGTCGGAAGAGTTTTTCCTTCTTTCTTTTGCGAAGGGATGAAGACTGAAGTAAGGCTTTGTTGTCGAAATTGCGTCCGTGTTGCGGTATTGAGAACTGAATTTCTCTGGTCACGGCCTTGTCTTTGATGTTCCTCTTCCACTCGGCATTCTTCTTACTTTCTGAAACTTTCCGGGAAATCTTTTTTGTTCTCCTTATCTCTTGAAACGAACACTTTAGGCCCTGATTTCTCCTTCACCTTCCTCTCCGTCTTTCACTCTCAACTAATCCACGAAAATCAGTTTACAGGCTCTGTTTCCGGAATGATTTTTTGGAATCGGCAACGGTGACTGGAATACTAAAGCTTAGGCTGGAGAAATCGGTTGAAGATCTAACCTTCTAAGACCTTAAAGCGATATTAGATGAATTACTTAAAAAAAAAATTCCGGGAACTTTTGGAACACTTGCAAGAAACTACAGATTTCTCTCTGACCGCCCTCTCAATCCCGTAAAGTTCTTCTCCATGTCCAACTCCAATCATGACAAGCAGCCTTTCTTCTCACGCATATCTCTAGTACACATGGCACTATCAGTGTCACTCTTCCACGAGAGAAAGAAACTCTGTAAAGCATATATATACAAAAAATAAGGGCAGGCGTTTAGCGAATAAGTCAGCAAGCCACGATTAATTCTAATAAAACGATGAAAATATTAAAATTAGTATAAAAAAAGGATGCGGGGTCGAGGGAGGGAAGAGGAGGTAGGGGAGGACGGGGCAGGGATGACTCCGCCGTCATTATCGAATTAGAAGTTACCCAAATCCCTTTAAATTCCTCCAGTTTTAACTTATTCATGGACATTTCTCCAATTTTTTTTTATCCTTCTCTTCCAGTTCTCAGTATCAAATTTCCATTAAATTACTATCAGGGATTCATTTATGTTTTTATCGTAAATTGAAGGAAAGAGAGAAAGGAGGAAAGAAAGATAGATATATAGATAGATGGATAGATAATCGTTTTTGTTGAAAACTTTTTTTTTTCTCCTTCAAAGGTGGGTAATCGAATTTTCAAAGGAAACTCGGATGCAAGGTGATGGAATATCAACGAATTCATCTTCTTTCCTTTTAATAACAACTTTTAAAGGAAGAAGGGATGGTTTCGGGGGTGGTTGGGTGAGCGCGGGATGAAGGGAGTGGATTAGAAAGGAAGATGAACGTAACGTCATCCGAAGGTGGCGTCGTTGTCGTCGCTGGAGTTGAGATGATTTGTTGATTTTTGCTGCGGGGGTGAAGGTGGTAATGGTTGGTGAAGAGATGAGTTTGGGGTTGAAATAGAAATTTGCTTTTTGTTTGGGGTAAATTGGAAGTCGTTTGGAAAGCCTGGAAGGTTTGTCACATGATGGCGGTGTTGTTGAGTGATTTGCGATAAGCTACGTATACAAGAGTCTGAAGTGTGTCACGTGATTTTGTTGTCTTCGTTTGTTTGAATTTGATTTATTTCTTTTTGTGATGAGATGAGATGATGGCGTTTGTACGATTTCATCGTAGGTATGCGAGAAAAGAGATAATTTCAAGAAAAACCGTTTTTTAATTAAACCGGCAAGCAAATTCAAAACACACGCGGATGAAAAGGTTGTGTGGTATCCTCCTCTCTCCACTCTCTCTTCTCTCCTCTCAGTTTCCCTAGTAAAAATATTATGATTACGTAAAAATAATTTTTTTTTGTTCCTTTTCGAAAGAAATTACCATAGTAGCACGTCAGTGGACACGTAACTCGAGGCAAATCGGTTAAAGGGAGGTAGATGCCGTCGGGCCGCCACCTGTCGACGATCCTTCCTTCTCCTCTTCCTCCTCTCCTCCTTCTTTTGGGGCCTCCCTTCCATTTCAGAAGGCATTCAAAAACCCTGAGGCCTTCTCTGACCCGATCCCTTAAATTGCCGCTCGCTCTGCCCTTTTTTTTCTAAATACTTTTAATTTCCACGTTATTTAATCAAGTTTTCTGCACCCTTAGGCAAACTAAATTTTGGATTGAGTACCCACACCGACAACAACGCCATATCCTTCTGTCTCCCCAGCCTCCACCTCCTTCAAAGGAATGTGTGATAGACAGTATGTGGACTTCGGTTTTTCTTTTGTTCTCATCGACCACCATCTTGGAAGCGTGAAAACAGGAAAGGTAGAAGTCTTCGGATCGTGGTCTCGTCTGTCGAGATAAAGATCCAGACGGAGATATTAAAACGAAAGGCTCCAGATTGGAGGATTCGCGGTGGCTGTCTCTTTAAAGCCCGCTTCGTTTTTCATCTTCCTTCTCCTCCACCTTCTTCTTCTTCTTCTTCTTCCCATCACTCACTCAACAATTATTTAAATTTTATAATTATTAACGAATAATCATAGTTAAAAAGACATTGAAATATTCATATAATTAAGAATCCAGAGAACGATCAGATAATATATTATTAATATTTGTGTAAAGCCGTCTTTCGAATGACTAATCAAGGAGTCCGCCATGATTAGACTAATTGTCTACCCCTCCCGCCCCACCTCATCTCCATTTCCTCCTCTTCCCACGTCCTTTCCTCCATCTTCGTTTCTAAATTAAAAGTTTTACTTTCTCTCTTCTTCTTCTTTCTGTTTCCTCTCTACTTGAGATTAAACTTTTTAGAGCAAGACGACCCACGAGAAGGGGTTGAATGGGGTGGAAGGCGGTGGAGAGGGACGAAATCAAACCCATATAAATTTCTGGTTAAAAGCTTTTTTTTGTTTTCGAGTAGCCGGTAAGCTTTGTGAAAACAATGGAACACTGAAAGTTAAGAAAACAATTTAAAAATCGATTAAGTCCTTTTTGTCTAGAGGATCAAATAAAGGTTGGTTTGCTTAAATGCTAGTCGCAGAGGGAGGAATAGGAGGAAGAGGTGGTCGCGGTGGTAGTGGTGGAGGAGGAGGAGAAAGATAGACGGAGAGATAAAGATGGCGGGAGAGAGAGAGAGATGTTTTCTATTTAGTTTGTGTCCTCAAAGTAATGTTACCTCAGTCCGTCTTTGCCTATTATTTTGTGCTTTTGCTAATTTAGTCTTTTGTTTCTTCTGACTCCGTCTTTTGTCTCTCGTTTTAGCTTCGCTTTCGAATGTGGGTGTGTTTCTATCTACCTTTCGTCATAACTCTTGTTCTGGTTTATTTATATCTTATTCAGTTCATCGTTTTTGTCTTAGTCGTTTGCTTCGTTTGTTCCCGTTTCGTTCCTTTGACTATTTTTGTTGTGTGCGTGGTGGATGTGTCATTTTCATTTGCTGGATTTTGGGTAGGTTAGTGTCCGTGTTTTCAGTTTATTTATTACTTATTCTGTCTTCGGGGGGCTATTATTAAACTATATTGTTTTTAGCACACATATCTTTACTTACAAATCCTAGCGGAACTTTAGAACTAGGAAACCAGGATCCGTATTAGTCGGGAGGCTTGTCCAGCTATTTTCCCCCAAAACATCTGCCTCAGTTTTCGTCACAATCCATAGTGTGGCTGTCGCAGTTCATCTACCTTCCCCTATCCCCCATCTACCAATTCCTATTTCTTCGGGGCTGTTATAAAACACTTCAAAACTCTAAAAAGAGAACCATTTTACCTCTTCCTCAGGTTTTAATTACTTCTTCTCTATTAACACTTGTGGTAATAAAAATGTCACGGATTTTTGATTTCGGAGTCACTAGAGTGAACACTCAGGTTCAAGTCAAACTCTGTGTCCGTTCTATCCGGGAGATTCTACTAACCTTCTAAAGCGGTCGCGTTTAACAGAAGTTCAACGGATGCCAACCGGGTCTTCCACCGGCGAACCAAGGTTTTAACAAAACCAAACATCCTCAAATCCGAAACATATTTTCTTAGTCGAAGGAAACCTCAGATTGAATTTCAAGTTCCGTAAAAACTTTTTTGTCGATGATGGTGACGTCGGGAAGGGAAGCTAGTGGTACGGGGGAGGAGAAGGATGTATCTCATCACATATCAAATATCGACGAATAAAAAAGTCACGTTTTGTTACCTTCCTACTGATCACAGCAGATGTTAGGGTATTCATGTCGAACTGTGTGCTCTTTCTTAATCAGGTTGTAAGTCCATTCAAGCTTTTAGGATGGATGTTGAATTTCGGTTTCTCAACTCTGCCGCTAACTCATCAAGTGAAACGGATCCGATTTCACGCTTTCCGACGAGCTTTAACAAATAAATAAATTCAACATGGAAATGAATGAAAAAATAAAATATTTTAACGTAACATAAATCATAATCATGAGGTTTTGTTGTTGTCTCTCACCGTTGTCACACATTAAACATACAAACAAAGCGCCGCCAAGCCGTAGCAACCCTTTTCCGGTTCTTACAGACACCGCCACCGCCGTCTTTTAACTCGAGTTTAGTTCTTTTATCTGAAAAGTTATTCCTGTTGGTACGGTTAGAAAAATCGAGAGAAAAAAAGGGAAGCCGAAAGAGGTAACGTCGTGGCCTTCTAATGTAAACATAATGAAAACGTGAAGAAATAAAAAAAAAGGAGCCGAGGAGGTGTTCGTTCGTCAGGCACGAGGCATGAGGCATATGTTTGGCCCGTGCCGTTAGTGAGGAAGCCATTCGTGCGTGTTACTTTTTATCTGAGGTAAAATAAAAGCTACTACGTCACATTTAGGTATAAGGTAGCAGCACGACGCAGGTGTTCCCAGCCAACTGTTTTCTATAGTCTTCGGTTTTTACCCGTGAGCACCTGGAAATCGCTTCTGATCTACATTAGATCAAGTCGAAACGTGTTTTTAAAAATATTTATTTCACAGCCGTTCACAACCTTTGGCTAGAGAACGAGGGTTGTGCCATTTTGTATCCTAATTTGACATTTTATCACCTGTGGTGAACTCGGTTTGAGAATCTCTTCTCCGACTTCTTCTTACTTTCTTTCTTTCTTTTCTTTTTCATCTTATTCTTCTCCACCATCTCCCACCAAGCCTCCCAATTCCCCACCTCCTTCTATTTATTCAGAATGCGTTTTTAATTTCCCAAGTTGGGTTCTGGTTTCTTGGTTTTCACGTTTCTCGAAAATAAAAAAGTTTTCTCGGAAACGTTTCCCGAATTATATTTTGTTTTGTCTTCTTCTTTTGGTTTTGTTTTCCGGAATTTTCCTTTTTTTTGTGTGTGTGTGTGTTTTGTTTGTTTTTAAAGGAGTCCGGGATTAGAGAAGAAGTTTGGATCCGGTTTGTTCAACGTTGAGGAGCTTTAAAAGTCTTTATAAAGACTTGTTATGAAGTCTTTAACGGTATTTTCTCATTCTTTGTTCCTCTTTCTTTCCTTTCTGTTCGAAGGAGTTCTTCATCTAAAGTCGACTTCTTCTTCTATCTATTCTTTATTTATTGTTTGGTTTGGTAAGCCTTTTACTCGGTATTGTGGTTCCGCCAAAGCGTAACCACGGAATTTTCTCAACGCGTTTTGAATTTTGCTATTTGAGCTTTCGTGTCTTTCCAACTCATTTTGACATCGTTCACCTACGTCTGTTAGGTTTTTGGTAGGAGTGTTAAATCAGTTTCTCCCCCCACATTGTAGCAGTGTGCATTTGGAGAGGACATCAACCACCTGCATATTGTCTTCAACCAGATGACTCTGGTGCACTCCCTTCCTCCGTGACATTGTCCTCAGTCTTTGTCAGCCCATCCCGGTTGAAGGGATAATGAGTTTGAAAGTGTCTTTAGGAAACTTCTAAGTCTAATTCTGGTGTTTCGATGAACCTAAAATTATTACAGCGATATGACCACCATACTGTTTTGGCTTTTTTGCTTTCGACTTCTTTCTAGTTTTTCTATTTCCAATTTTCCCCAATCTCCGTCAACGATTTTCTGTAGTTCTATAAATAACAATACCACTTTTTAGAGTTGTTGCTTCGTTTTATTGTTATTGTATTTCTTCAGTTCTTCTTCTTTCTTGAAACCCTTCTTTCTTTTGTTAGTCGAGCACTTTCCAATATGTTCTTTGATATTCCATCGCCTTTGACAATTCAATTACCCACCTTTGAAGGAGGAAAAAAAAGCTTTCAACAGAAAATATTATCTACAGTATATATCCATCTGCCTTTCCTCTTTTCTTCAATTTACAATTGAGACATATATAAAACCCTGATGGAAACATGTGCTGCAGTTCTCATTTATAAATGTTATAAAAATCGTATAAATGCTGACGATAAACTTTATTTTATCTAAATACCGATATCAACCGTTATCCAAAACAGATAATGTGTAGATAATAGAAAGCATTGTGCGGAAACATGGGTATTTCAGTCGTTGAAATGGAGCTAGGAATTGGAGAGATGAATGCAAAACATCTTAACCCATCTGGTATTGATGTACCTGACCGGAAAAGATGGCGAAGGGCAATAATGAAATAGAAAAGGTTCATTGAATGAATAAAAAAAAGGAAATTTGAATGAAAGTTAGCAAGTCTATTATTATTATCTTTCTCTTTTTCGGTTTTTCGTTTTCTTTTATGCGTACAAATGAATGAAGTTTTGAGAAATTGCTTCCGCTGTGAATTACTTAAAAGGACAATGACTCATTTAAATAACCCCGAAACCCTGGTTAGTTGAGGGATTATTTCGTTAGCCAATGATCATTCAACGCCATTTCTCTCGGATGGAATAATGAAATTTTGGTTTTCCCTTGAAATGACAAAAAAATGTCCACGTCCCAGTTGAAAAGAATCAGGAATTAATTTAATGACTGGTTTTGGTTTGGAATGAGGGTGAGAGACATGAAAATCTCATTTAAAAGACGTTCGAGGATGGGAGGAGGAATGGAAGAGAGAGTGAGAGATGAGATGAGATAAAGAGAGAGAGAGAGAAATGAAGGCGTTTGACAGGGAATGAAGGACAAAAGCTTCGCTAACCTATCACACAGAGAGAGGACATCCTGGCGGGAGAGGTGATGCCTGAACAATCAGAGAAGAAATGACGGTCGATGGGACTGCCATCTGGTGGCTGGCAACGAATAATCAATATTACAGAAAAAAAAGATCAAGCTTAATTGACTCTGCTAATTTTATGTGCCATCTTTTCCTCCTTAATGTTCTAGGTATGTTACTTAACCTTTTTTTTGTCCTTCTTCTTCTTCTTCTTTTGTCTCCAACGTATTGGGAGTTAAACGGACCGTGAAGTGGAAACCAGATTACCCGAAATTGGTCTCAATAAATTACAAAGTCTTATTGGAGTCCTTCCATTCTCTCTCTCTCTCTCACTTTCTTTGTAATCTACTAATTATCCTCATTATCTTATCCGTGATATATCGTCCACTGTTTTTTTTTAAGGGACAGCCTTTTTCACCTAAATCGGTGGACTTGTTTTCCGACTGGTTGACTCCATGACTCGTTTAATTAGAGAGATTGAAAAATCAAATTTCCGGTTTAGAATCGCTTCCTTCTCTTATTTCCTTCTTTTCAAATTTTTTCGTCGATACTTAAACGCACATCGCACTAAATGTTCGTAGAAGACAATTCTCCTGTAATTTGGACTATCTGTCACTTCAATCTCATCCTCTTGGAGCCACTTGCTAGTATTAGTGGTCGTTTCTTTAGTTTTTCCCTGTAAGCTAAACACTCAGCAGTATATAGAGTCTCCTGTTCTGTAGTTTTCAGTTTGATATTTGATGTTTTCATAGGACACTCAGCTTTTCTGTTTAGTTCACGATTTCAAACGTGTATGGTGTAACAGTTTGTTGGGTAGATGTCAGAGCTGTTTTCCGACTTTTCAAGCATACAGATGTTTAGAAAGCATCCCTGAAATAATTTATTTTTAGAATTTGACGAAAGCGAAACAAATAATCAACACAGTACAACTTACATCATAACAAAACTTGGGTTTGTTAGGTTTTTCTAATTCCACTTGAAACTGTTTAGAAAAATATGATTAAACCACCAAAATTGAAACCACTTACCAGATTCAAATTGTTTTCTCTCCACTTTTTGGTGGTTTCATTGCTTCCGCCGAGTCTTCTCTTACTGCTGAATAAAAGACAGAAATTGGTATTTTAATTAATCACATCTTCTTAATACTCAAGTGGATAAAATTTATTTACTAATAGATAATAGAACAAATATGAGTTCCCGTAAGAGTGTCTCTTGTGTATTGCTGTCGCTACACTATGATTCTCGTTTTGTCTCACCGCTTTCAATTAAATTACAAAACGCGAGGAAATTTGTCGCGAAGACTACGGGAGGAACAAAAGACTCCGAGTAAAACTCCTAATTCTGTTGCTTTAAAAGATTTGAGTAAGCCTAGCTGCAGTTATCATCCCTCTTCCATGCTTGGTGATATGTTAGCCAAACACCAACAGATAATAAATTAGTTTTGTTTTCAGACTTTATTTATGGTCGTTACGTTGTTTTAAATAACACTCTGAAACCTTTTCTTAATAAAATTTCTCTTCCCCCGAAAACCTCCAACTTTTGGAAATTTAATTCCTAATTGCCTTTCACTAATTGTTTTCTAAAACAACCTTTTCTCTCGTTTAAATTTTTAAAAATCGGGTCGCCGCTTCCTCCAGGTATACCTGAAACTCCCAAACGTGATGACCTAGTTCGTTCCGCAGTGGAGATTCTCTCCGAGCACAATATGGCATCTGAGAGAACCATTTCCCGTTATCCGGCAATTCACCAGGGACGAACCTTTTTCATTTCATTCCATCTATCGTGTCACAGAAACTCGAAATAAGCTAAATTCCTCTTTCCTCCTTCTTTCTCTGTCAACTAGCTCAACATCCACCATCACTCTCAATTTCTATGTTTATGTTTATTCTTCTTTGATGTTAGTATTCATGTTATGCTTGGGGTAAATTTTATTTGCTTTTTGAAATCCCCGCCCGGAACCCTGTGCTTACGGCCTCTTTTCTAAATATGTTTCCCTTTTCCGGGATTATACTCGCTGGGGAGAGATATAAAAGAAAAGAGAGAAATATAAGCCTGAATATGAATTCTCAGCCAGCGGAAAAGGTTGACAAGTATTTAAGAACTAACATAATTTTTGTAAGTCGGGATTCGAGTTTCGGGCGCGACATCATTTTGTTAAAAACACATTTCTCAATTTGGAAGTGAATCCACGGCCGCCTTCGCGAATTTCAATCGATAATAAAAAGCCGTGACAGAGGAAAAAAGGGCCGTGGAAGGGAAAGGAATAAATAGGAAAAGAAGGAGGAAAATGGAGAGGAGGAGAGGAGTAAGAAGAGGAAAAACAAAATAATTGTAGTTTGGTTTTTTCTTCTTTTTCTATTTTTTTAAAAAGCCGTCTGAACAAACAAGAGACTTTAACCGTAATTCCTAACCTAAGTATGAGATCGTAATAAAGGGGGGAGTCGGAACGTTGTGAATATAGCAAGTTCAATTCCATAAGGGTTTAGCCATGAGGAAACGGGAGATGTAGTTAGCTCGTTGTGACATTGCGGGGATTCGCTCTCTCCGTTAGTGACTATCCAATCGCGTGCCGTTTTAGTTTTGTCTTGCACTTGCATGAGACAAGTTCCTGTCAGTTTGAGTTCTTCTGCAGAACCGAATGTAGGGTTTGTGTTTTTCGGAAATTATTTGTTGTAAATCAACTTGTGTTTTTTCTTCTCGAAGTGTTTTTAAAAAGCCGGAAAATTTTTTGCGAATTTGAAGAACCGGTCCAACCCCCGTGTCACTCGGTAAATTTTTTTTCTCAAATTTTAAATGTTTTTTTTTTCTTTTCCGAATAAGTGTGTTGTTTGGCGTCAGATTTTCTTTTTGGTCAAATTGTTTGTCATGTTCGATTTGTTTCCCTCAATTGTTTTAGTTTTTCGTTGTTCCTATTACAAATAGCTTAATTTTTTTTATAATTTGGAATGTTTTTTACTGTTATGGCATTTGTTAATTAGAATTTAGCGTCTCTTAGATAAGTTTTTGTAAACTTTGATTGTCTTGGAATGCTTTGATTCGGATCGCAAGGTAACACAAATTCGAAATCGGTGGGTTTCGAAAACGAACTTTCAAACTCCACGATAAACATATACACACCCGAAGACATGATAACCAATTTCTATACCCCAAACCGACTTCTTTTTCGTCAGCAGACCATCTTCCGAAATATTTGTCAGCCGATCGATAAATCAAATTCTGTATATATCCTAAATAGACTTCTTACATATCGGATGTATCACTATCAAAACTCCAGAATATATTTTAGCAAGTTTTCCCAACATTCTTATGGTATATAAAACCACAAATTTTGGGGAGAAAATTAAGCTGACAGGTTGCGGACCCCTGACATAGACATAAGTACAAACGCTTGTAATAACCCGACGAAATAAGACAGAAAACAAAAGAACATGGAACGGTTGGACAGAAAAAGAAATTATAATGTCAACGGTGATTCTCGAAGGTACAAAGTTACATTCCGCCTACCGTAGTTTCCTTATTTATTTTTTGAAAGTGGCGTAAGTTCATTTATTTCAGGTGTTTGAAGAGAAAGGTTTTGTCAAAAGGAGTCTACCGAATAATATCAAGTCAAAGAATTTCCCTACTAATGATATCGATAGCTAATTATATAAATGACTTTTAATCGGATTTAACTAAAGCGATTTAGATATTTGAAGCCCCCGTATGGATTTATCCCATTTTCGTAATTAGTGAGTTTGTCAAAATATTCTGATTTCAATTACGAAGGATTATTTGTAAGACGAAATCGTTTCCTCGAAATGTTTAAGAATATCATAATAAGACTCTAACGGGAAGTTGGAGATTAAACTTCGTCGTCGGAAATCAATCTTATAACAGTTTCACATAATCAGTCGAGATGCCATTTCTTTGATTAGCCGATTTTAAATTGAGCGTAAAATTGGCATCTTTGGACGAAAAAAGTGTTGTGGTCATTAAATAATCACAAATAGAAGGTTTAGAACAGAATTAATTAGAAATGTCGGTGTTTTTGGAAAAGTGGATTTACGCTACTTTCAGGAGAGACGGTTTGGTATTGGTAAACGCTTACAGTTTTTGGAGTTAAATATGTATCGCGTAAAAAAAATCCTAGGATGTTTGCGATATAACATTGTAATGACTTGGTACTCGAGCTTTTTTCCTTCCCGGCCCAAATTTCCATTGTGACTGGGCCACACGACTTACCAAAAAGATTTTACAAGTCCGCATACAGTCCACTCTTACAACATATGTACATCTGTCAGTCTGTTTCTGTATATTGCCTGACAGAAATATGTTGAGGCAGACAATGTTAGCAGTTTCTGGGCACAGGCCCGAACATTTTCGTACTGGTCAGGTACTATGTTCAGACTCAACAATGAGCAATCGGCCTTTTACAAATCGATCGGTTTCCACTGGGCCTTAATAGAGCTTAATGGGTCGCATGTGGCCCGTGGGCCGTAGTTTGGGTACCAGGGCTGTAATGGAAGAAATAAATTCGATTCGCAGTAAAAAATGGGAAGGAAAAAGGTGGTAGTAGTGGCAAAACTGAACTTTTTAGTGTATTTTCTGTGAATAATTTCGGTTGGTACGATGTCCCGTAAATGTTTTCGTTTTTGCTTATATATATTACAAACCGCGTAAAAAAAGTCTGAAATTTTTATCAAGTAACACTATAACAATAAGTCGCCGAAAGAATGAAGTGTGACTGGCAGTGAAACCAAAATTTTGCCTAAGTCCATCTATAGTCACCTTCACTGGTAGAATTGAACGGAACAAACTCGTGAACAGGTAGCGATTTCGAAGTAGGATTCAGGTTGACAGTCGAAAATATTTCCGAAGGGTGAGGTAGTCGAATAAGGTACAGAAGAGAGTAGGTTTTTGTACTTAGACTTATGCGATTGAATACCAAGCTCCAAAATATGGGAACAAATGTCGCGTACCCAATTTGACAGCACAGATACAAGAACCAATACAAACACAACGACTGTTACAATAGTTGTTGAACTGGTGTGAAACTGTGTCCAAGGTATTTAACCCGTTTTACTGTATTTTTGCGAGAAGATAGTCAACTCGATCAAATTGAAGGGGTAGAGAAAAGGTTTCGAAATCGGAAATTGTCATTTTATCTGAAGACAAAAATCATACCAGTGACCCGTTCCAAAACCAGGTAGAACGAAGACTATGAAAAATCCATTCAGACAGTAACGACTGTATATCAGCGAAACGTATTCTGTACGTTACCTGTGAATATTTTTGTAATATATCTCGGAAAATTGTAAGTGTTTACCATACAATGGATAACGGGCGCGCGAAAGTTTCAATAACGTAAGACAGTTAGTGATGATGATGGTTATTGTTATCAGAGTGAAAGAGTTAGAGAATGGGTGTTGAGTGTGGAAATATAATTTTTTTTTGTCTCTTTCTCCATTTTTTTTCTCTGTGTGAAAAAGTAGAGAGAGAAAGAAAGGAAAAAAAAATGGTTTGGAAAGGAAGTGGAAAGTGAAGGTGAAGTTAAGTCCGGAAGTCCAATTCTTCTCTCGAAGTTTATGGAACAAGAATTTTCCATTTCCGTTTGAAATCCGAACGAACAAAAATCGGAGTAACCTTTTTTGATTTTTAATTTTTATTTCGGTTTCTTTTTCCCCGTGATAAAAAAATGAGAGGAGGAGGAAGAGAGAAGAAGAAGAGAAAATGGGAAAGATGAAGTTTGTTGGGCTCTTGTTTATCCAATTAAGTGAAAAAGATTTTAAAAATAAAAAGTTTTCCCGCCCCCACCCACCATAACCTCCCAACTTGCACCACCACCACCACCGCCGCCGCCTCAGCTTCCTTCTCGAACTTTTTTGTCTTAATTAATTTTTCATGGCATTTTGTATATCTAATAATTAATTATGTATTACATAAAACAGTAGAATTCTTTTTTTTTTATTGTTGTTGTTGCTGCTACTGCTGGTGCTGGTGCTGTTGGCCCGAACGGGTGGAGAATGCGTGACGGAAGAGAGAAAGAGAGAGAGGATGGCTGTAGAGTTGGAGAGATATCGTTTGTATTGTTTATTTTTTTCTTAGGCGCGTTTTTTGTTGTTGTTTGAGTGTTTAGGCCTTGATGGAAAGCTTTCTCGAGTGTTTGTTTGTGTGGAGATTTTTGGTGTTAATGAGGTGGTTTCTTGCTACTTTTGTTTTCCCCGTTTTCTCTTCTGTGTGTGTGTGTGTTTTTTGTTGTTGTTTTGGTGTTTAAAACGTGTTGCGGTGGAAGGAGAGGATGCGTGAAAGGCTGTTGTCGTTAGCCGGTTTTAACTCGAATGAGAGTTTTTAAGGCTCTCTCGATGGGAGAGGACTTATCGAAGGTTACCTGATTTATCTGTTTTGGGATTAATTGATTTCGGATTGGATCAAGGAGGATTACGGGTTTTGGCGATTTGAAAATCTGATCGGTGGGATTGTTTATGTTTGAAGGCGTTGGCGTTTGGTGTTAATTTTGAAAGTGGTCCAGGTCAGCGATCGGAGTTGGTGATTGATTCTGGTGTTTGTTTTGAGAAAGAGATGAGGATTTAGATCACATTCAAAGTAAATGTTGGAGCAATTTCCTTCATTACTTCCTGTCTTATACTCTTTTTGTTGAAGGTTTTATACTTTAGAATTGGTCCAGAATTGGTCGCTACAACTTTTCCTAACTCGGCTATAATTCACATCCAGTTTGTAGATTATCTACCTGATTCACCTTCTCATTCTTAGCGGAGAGGAGTTGATTAATGCGAAAAAGGTTGGAAAGGATGGGTGGAGAGGGAAAAAGCCGGCGTATGGCTCACACAGACCATATTTGTGTTCATCTGAGTCAAAGTTAATTTAAATAAATAAAATAAGACTAAATAAAAAGAAAAAGTTTGATGGGGATATTGTTAACCGATGCCAGGTCGAGGATTTATAATGAGGTAGCGCCGGCGTAGACAGACGTGTTTCGGCCCGGGCAGAGTCCTCCCCAATTTATTGTTCGGGGCCTTGATAATTGGCGTGAAGCCACAAGATATGAAACCCTCATCATTGTTATGTAAATACAGTGCCGGAATTATTTATTTCATTATGGGAGTTTATTTATTTATTTATTTTTTTACTTCTACTTATTACGAGTAATTTGTGTTGAGGGAAAGAAACTTGGAGGAGGAAACCATTAGAGGTTGTGTCTTACTCTGTGAAAGATGGAGGCGAAACAGATTTGAAACATTTTTTCGGGACTTGTTGGTGGGATGCTGGTTAGACCTCTGTTGATCTGTTTGCCTTTAAGACAAAAGATATCGCGCGTCTTGTTAGGAGGTAGATTGGCCTATTCGCTTATCTTTCTCTTTCTCTTCTATTCCGATCGCTTTTTTGTGTGTGTGTGAGTTGTTCGAGGAAATTGTTCTCTCTTCTGACAAATGATAACATTGTTAGCGGTGTCAATTTGATGGTGTCTGGTTAGAGGAGGAGGAGGAGAAAGAGTCGTTAACGCCACTTTGTGAGTAGTTTGTAAAGAGCGTTTGACCCCCATCCCCCGTTATCGGTTTTGTTTTTTGTGTTTGTTTCAACGACACCTTGTGTTTGTGACTTGCTGAGTTAGGTGTAAACGCTTGATGTGACGTGTGTGACTGAGAGTGATGAGTGAAAGCTTAATTCTGTATTGATGGTCTCGGTTTCTCCATTTTTGTTTTCAAACAAATATCCTTTGGTTAAAACCGCGTAAACGAAGAGATTGTTTCATTAATAATGCGCAATTCCGAAGACCTGATTTCGAAAGTATTGCACAAGTCATGAAAGTGTGCATTATTTATGAAACAACTTAGGTTGTGAATGATTTATGGCTTTGTCATAAAAGAAAATATCCGCGGTTGCCCCGGCCACTCGACTACGATCGGAAGTCTCCATAATCGTAAAAAGTTTTGTGGGAAAACCATCCGGGAACCTAGGAAATGTTTGAATGAAACGGCGTGATTGCCCGGAAGTTAATAAGGTCTGCTGCGGCGAAAACGACAGCGAAGGAAACACATGAAAAGCTCGTGAAAGGTTGGAGCTTTTTTTTTTGTCGCGCCCTTTTATTGTCTGTTAGTCTGTTTTTTATTATTTCGATTTAACATCTTTTAATAATTTTTGAATGAGTTTTCCCTCGGTTTTTGTTTCGGTCTAAATTTCTTTCGGGGAGAGGAGGTAGGGAGGGGGTGGCTAGAACATAAGACGATGAAACTAAGGTTTTTCCTTTTTATTTTCGCCTGGCGTAATAAACCAGGCCAAAAGGAACGGCATATCGCGCTCATAAAGAAAACGCCATGAAAATGGTAATATCGGAGTGAAGTAAGGGGAGAGAGAAAGCAGATTTTCCAACAGGAAGAAAAAAAAAACTAATTTAAAAATTTTTTGGCATCTGTAACCGTAATAAAATTTTTTATTGAATAAGGAAGCAGGGGGTGGTGGTGAGAGGCGGCGGCGGGGAGGAAGGAGCAGAAAAGGATGGCGGAAGGGCAGTGAAGGCGGCAGGAAAGGAGAAGAAAACAGAGAAAAGGGGAGTCAGTTGTTTTGTAGCCGTTCGCGTGACAATCATCCATTTCAACAGCAAAATCAATACCTTTGACTTTTCGGGGGTGGTAGTTGGGGCGGGGGTGCGTCTTTATCCGGTCACAGAGCTAAAAATGGAAAAAGGAGAAATTGAAACGAGATGACGACGGGTGAGGGTGGAAGTGATTTTCTCTTTCTGGAAAGCTCCGTGAAGTCGAATTTTCCTTTAGATAGGCAGTGGGTTTGGGGGTGGTGGTGGTGGGGGTTGAAAGGTTTTGAAGTCCAATTGAAGTGGAAATGAGCCGGCGACTTTGACTCTCGTTTCCTAAATAAGATTTGTTCGATTGTGATCGTATTGAATATTTCCTGCTTTCCCCCTTCTCTTACTGGTACCCCCGCTCCTGTCGTTTTCCAACTTTCCTCAGATATGTTTTGCGTAGATTTTTAGAAAAACTTTTTTTCTTTCTTCCTCCTCGAGTTTTTTAAGTTTTTTTTTTCTTTGTCGAGATTTGATAAAAATTTTTCAATAAAAAAATTAAAAAGTTTTTATAAGTTTAGGGAGGTTGTCATGTTCTGGGTGTCTCTTCTTCTTCCTCCTCCTCCTTCCTCCCATCATGTCTTTCCAGTCTTTCCCATAAATCTGTGATATGTGTTTACACAATCGAAGGCGTTTGGATTTATGGTGGTGATGGTTCCTCAGCCGTTATTCTGGGAAAGATAAGGTCTTCGCATTGATGGATTCCTCATTGTTTCGCATAACTTGAAACCTTTTTTCTTTTACTACAGCGTTCGGAGTTACTGTGTTGTTTTAAGTTACGCTGGAGGTCTGTTGTGTGGTTGTTAGTGCTTGAATGTGTGAGTTGGAACCCCGTCCCCATGTCCTGATGTTAAGGTTAGAGTAAGGATGCTTACAAACTGACATACAAGTCCAACTCCCAAAAGAATTAAACACAGGCTGACATACTAATAAGGTTATACTATGTTTCATATTATTATAATATCGATAGTTGTAGGTTTTTGACTTGTGGTTGTTTGGTCGGGGGAAGGGTGGTATACAGTATGAGACAGCTAAAACTATATACCTCATACACTGGGTTGTTACACCGCGTCATATTTTTACGGGAAACCGACGTTTCCGGTGACTTGAACGGTTGCTGACAAGTCAGCAACCGTTCAAGTCACCGGAAACGTCGGTTTCCCGTAAAAATATGACGCGGTGTAACAACCCAGTGTATAACCTACAGTCTCCAGTTTGACAGGAATCCAACTTCATTAGTATAAACAAGCCTCCGTACTGAATCACATTTAAAACAACAAAATTTGAATTTGATTCGCATAGTGCGATCACCTGTATACGGGGTGGGAAGGGAAATTCAAAAAGGCGCGAAAGACTGTAATTGATCGTGTGGAATTGATAAATGGTCCCAATTTGAAAATGTCGATGAGCCGCTTATGAGCTCTTCCCATTTTCAAAAAGAGACGGTCTGGGGAGGAGGAGGAGGAGGAGAAAGGTTTGCTAAACCTTTTTGGGAAAATTTTTTGGTGTTCGGGGTTTGGAAAAATAATTTTTTCATTAAAAATATTGAATTGCTAATTTTTTTTCTGTCGTTTCTTATTTGCCCTCGAGTTTTTTTAATTTTTCATTATTTATTTTTTCGATTTTTAATTTTTGGGGGTTGGGGGTTGGGTGGAAGAATTTTCGATTTGTCGCATGAAAAAAAATTTTTTTTTTCTATTTAGAATTTTAAAAAGTGGTTTGTTGGTTTCGGGTGAGTACGAGGATAAATTGAAATCGTGTGCATGTATTTTGTGTTTTTGTTATAGAGGGACTGTTTCGTATAGCACGGCGAGAGAATTTCTGTGTATATGTGCTTGTTAGAGATAGCGAGCGGTAGCTATATGGAATGCGTTGGATGATGATGCATGTACTTAGTGCGAGAGTGTTTTGATGCGGTTTTTGTTTTGTAAATTATTTATTCGATTTGTTTTAGGAAGTTGAAGATGATGGTATTTGTCGATGTGGGTCGTGTGAGCGTGGGAGTCATCTTAGGGGTTATATCCGTGTTCGTTTTTTGTTATCATGGAGATGTTATTTCCAGAATTGTCGTGGATTCCTTTGTTTCTGGAGTAGTTTGTGTGTTGGAATCGTAAGGTTGAGGTTTTTGTTTTAAAATAATCGAAGACGGGAAACGGAAGTCTCGAACTGCGAAAATGTATTTTGAATGGAACACGAGACCGTGAAGACTTTGCACAAGTAACGAGAGACGAAGACGAAACTATTTGGGGAGGGGGAGGGGGTAGGAGAGGAGCGGACACGAGATTAATTTGCGCAGTTTCCATCCTGTCAAACCGCAAATTATATTACGTAATATTATTATTAGAATTTTTTTGTTGTTGTTGCATCGGGTGTTGTTAAGTCGTCCGAAAGGTGCACCGAACACAAAAAAGAAAGTCGTTAGGTGTATGATTTATTAGGACGGGGCCTCCTTTGACTTCGGGGCCTTTGACGGATTGTTTATGGACAAAAAAATGTCTCATTGGACCACCAACAGTCCGACCACCGATTCGAATTTGCGTGCTTGCATTTATCTCATTTGGTTATCATGACAGGTTTGGACATATCAAAAGGGAAGGATGCCCAAAAAAAACTTATCATTATTATTATTAAATCGTGATGGCGACTTCTTGAACCTTTTAAAAAATTTATTCCGGGAAACATTTTTGAACCTGACTCTGATAACTTAAACTAATTTTTTTCTTTTAAGCATTTTTGGACGAAACAGAACGAGGAAATTAATTTATAAAAAGTATAAAAAGCCAAAAGAATTCCCGGGTCGTGTGTGAGTGTGTTTCCGGTCGGGTTGTTACGATTTATGGAAAAAGGGAAAAATTCTTGATGAGTGGATAATTTTTGTGGATTTTGTTTTTGCGAAAGCTCTTTTTTGGATTTTTTATTTATTTATTTGAAATTTTTTTTGTCACCGGTTGAAATGGGTAAGTTTTCTTTTTTTTCTGTTTTTTTTTAATTGGTTCTTGCTCCTTTTTTTTAATAAATAAATAATGTAATTTACGACAGTTTTTGGAAAATTTTTCGTGTCGCTGAAATGAGTTCCTTACGGTTCTCCATGGTCGTCGATGAATTTTTAATTTTTTTTTAATGAGAAAAGTTTGTTTTCTGTTGTTGAGTATGTCATGTACATCCTAATTTCATTTTTCTGTTTTTGTTTTTTAATTTGAATTATGTTGATTATGTTGTTTGTTGCATTCTGTTGGGTGAAAGCGCATTCGTTTTGGACTTTTTTTCGTTGGCCGGTTTTTACGAGTCTCGGTCAAGAAGTCGTTGTTGCTTTTGTTTAATTTTTATCTTGTAAAACTGGCCGGGTTCTTACTGTGAAAAATGTTCTCAGCTCGTTTGGGACTCATAAAGACTGAGGACTCATGGGAGTCGATGAAGAGTTTGGACCGAATAGTCCAACTCGTGGACTGAAAATCGAGAGCGGTAAAGAGCCAGACTTAAATGTAATATTGAAATATGATTTTGAAACTGTCAAGTAGTATAAGATATAATATATTTATATTCATGGAAAGGGAAAGGAGGATTAGGGTTTATTTGCACAGCAGCAGTAACGGTGACCGTGCTCCCATCGTCTGTATTCCAACTGTTCTTCAGCTAGATAGACCGGATAGTAATGTCGGTTGAGTTCGTTATAGCTAATATACGGCACGGTAAAAGTGATAAATCGAGCGAATATATATTATTCATATTCACGAACTGAGCTTCAGAGACAAGTGCTGAACTTCTTGAACAGAGCTTTACTTGAGAGAGCTTGAACTGAGCTTCTGAACTAAGTGAGACAAATTACTGAATATTTATCACATTTACCGGCTAGTTTATAAAATCTCCAACTCGTAATGTTTAATCAAAAAACTGTCCAACTCGTAGTGGAAATTCTATTAAAGTCAAAGTTTGGATCGGAATAAACTATCCGGTAAATGAAGAATATTTATCACATTTACCGGCTGACTAATTTAATCAAAGTCTGAAGCAGCTGTAACTTGTGGTAGTAGAAGTAACAGAAGCCAAGGATTTGAGCAAAGTTTTATTAAAGTCACCATTAATAGTTGGATCGGATTTTATAAACTAGCCGGTAAATGTGATAAATATTTAATAATTTGTCACACTTCCCAAGCTTAGTTGATGATTGTGAATATTTGCCGGAAATTGCGTATATTCGCGGGTGTTTATCACGTTTATACAGTAAATTGAAAGTTAGCCTGATATTTGAGGTTTTAGACTTTTTTTATGCGGTTATAATTTCAAATTGTAAGTGTTTACATAAAATGGCTAACGACCGCTAAAGTTTAAATTATATTATAAGATAATAATATCAAATCTAACGTTCTAATAACTTTCTGAAGTATTTTTGGAGCTTTTAAATTGTTGCACATAGGTCACGTTTACAGTCAACGGATAAGAGTAGCTGTATGGCTTTTAAAACGGAGGTTTTTGATTCACTTTTGCTGTATGTTGTACTGTACGTGTATTACTCTGGATTACTGAAGTTCATCTCGGCTGGGCTCAGGTTCGGTGAAAAGTTGAGAGAAGTTATCACATTTTCTCTCTGAGAGCTTTTTAGCTCTCTAAACTGTGTCCTGAGGGAAGTTTAAAATGGGACTCGAGAGTGAAAAAGGGACTCGAGTTGGTCGAGAACTTTTCAGGAAACGTCATTTATGGTCTCGTTGGACGAAATGGCTCTGTGACAATTGATGCGACTCCGTGACGCTTTGGATTTTTAAGAGGTTTCCAGTTTGGCGTTAGGTTTTTAAGGGTGGTTGAGGTTGGCTTCGAAGGACAGGGGGGTAGATGGCGGGGAGGGAAGGAAAAGTATTAACAAAGAAAAGTTTTTATGTTAATTGAAACACGTCACTCACACGCTTGACTTTTGAGTGCTAAGTGAAAATCGCGTTCTGAATCGATTCTTCTTTCCGAGTCCGTTCGTTCAGGAGCGGATTAAAAAAAAAAATGAAAACTTCAACCGTTTCCTTCGGGAGTGATTGGTGGTTGCAATTAATTGTTGCATTTTGCCAAAAAGAAGTGAGTCATAACGAATGCTGCAGTTGTGCTCGTTGTAAATAAACAAATCCACCAAGAGCCGGTGGGTATTGTCCATTTTTACTACGATTTTTGGCGGGAAGAGAGAATAGACTCTGGGGTCTGCGTCACCGACGATAAATCACAGTTCGGTCACATGGTCTAATCAATCAAAATCCACTTTGTGCGTGTAAAATGCGTGTGACTTTGGAAGGCGCCAACAATCTCGAAGGTTTCCGTTCCCCTTTCGACAGCCTTTCGGTGGTGTTAAGATTCTGGCGCTAGTTTTCCTGCTTCTCCAACATATACAAATAATTAAGGGTTGAGGGGGCTGGGGTAGTCGACAATTGCTGTTGGTTTTTTAAAAGTTTGTCATGATGCGGTAATCCTCACAAGACTTGTACGTCCAAGATGGGATGAGAATCGGTTTTGGTCAGACCCTCTCTGCCAAATTTTTTTTGCCATCATTTCAAAAAATCACTGGAATAAAATTTCCAGGGATTTATTGCTAACGGCGTGGGATAAGCAGACGCGACAGCAGCACCAATTTTTAATAACTCGGAAACCATTTGGAAGGTTTTTCATCAAGAGTGAGTGAGTGACACGTCAATTTTAATCAACTCGTCAGCACAAAATAAAAACAGAAAAATTCGCAGCACGTGGTAATTCGATTTTCTTAAGCTTTAGTTTTAAGGGAGGCGAGGGGCGTGGGGGTGGAAAATAAAATCAACGTGGACTCGATTTTGTTTTTTTTTTTGAACGCCATTAGAGACCATAAAGCTTTACAGTGGCAGTGAATGAAATTTGTGAACAGTCACTCGTTAAGGTTGTATGAAATGAACGGGGAAGGGGAGGGAGGTGTAGTGTTGGCGTCTTCGGCATACCAACGAAAGAGATATCACCCTTTGAGAAGAGAAGACGAAAAAAAAAGTAAAAACCTGTTAACCCGAACAGTTGCACCAGGTAATAAAATAACTTAATAGAAGGTTAGTTAAACTTTTTAATTGGAGACACCATTAAAGTCATCTGAATTATCCTAATTCATTTAAATGATAAAACAACAATTTAGTCGCACGAATGGTCCCAGATGAGATGGGAAATGGTAAGGCGGGGTGGGAGAGGATTTCTTTTTTCCCAGACCAAATTCCTCGGGATATCTAACTTCCTGCTAAACAGGAGAGAGGCCGAGGTAGAGGAGATGGGGGTGTTAGAGAGTGTGAGGCGCGAGAAAAAGGTTCGTTAAAAGTAGATTTAGATTAGATTCTCTGGAAGCGCCCGCGACAAGATTTTTTAATTTTATTTCTTTTCCCCTGTACACTGGAAATGTGGTCACGTGATAGAGCGGTGTGAAACAATTTTTACATTTAGGTGAGAAAGGGTTGTTAACCGAACCACCAATAGTAGATGTGTCGGATCGATTTTCGAAATTATCGGGGATTGGTGGGAGGAGGGTGGTGGTGGTAGGCAGTTTGAGAAAGGATGAAGAGGCCTTTCCCACGCCGAAAAGGATCAATACAAGTCCGAGCAAACTTTTTTTTTTCTTTTAATTAGGCGTCTGGCCTTGATTGATCGAAGAAGAAAAGCGGTAGAGTGTGATGGTGCCAACGGGCAACTGCCTTCCGATGATCCGTAGATAAGGGAATCCGAATTCCTAAACACACTTCACTCGTACAGAAATTTTTTTTGTTCTCTCTCGTCTTGTTTTTCTTTCGCCCGGGAAACTCATCTCTATGGAAGGATTCAGGTTCAATATGTACCACTCGGTGGGGGGGGCAACGTGTCAACTCATGTTTCTTCCCTTTGGTAATGGAATAGTCACAATAAACTGGATACCATTGATGGCGGAATCGTGTTTCCGGTTGGATTTCAAACGGTTTTGGGCGCGAACGGGTTTCGAGGCGGATCTTTAGAGAGAGAGAGAGGTTTCAAATTACGTTCGAGACATGTAATAACGTGGTATGTGAGCATATAAAACAATTAATTTATTTAAACGAATAGCTAAGTGTTTATTAATCGAAATATTTCGGGCTCCTCCGGTTGTTATTTATTAATATTATGGCTTCGGACTTTTTTTTTGTTTCTGACTTCATCAAAAAGGCAACATTCCGGGAGCAGGTTGTTGTGTTTTTTTTCTTCTTAATCATGTTTATTGATTAGTAATTTTAGAAATCAATCATCTACTCCCTTCTTCTTCTTTTTTTTGTTTATTAACGAATTTGTATCGGTGGGAAACGAGTTGGTTCGGCTGTCTCTTTACTTTGATTAACAAATAAAAAAATAGGTTGATTTGTTGATTGAATCTTCGTTTTTGTGAGGAAATTCCCAAGGCTGACATGATGATTAAGGCTTTTATCGGATTTATGCATCAGAGTCAAATTGCTGTTTTTTATCCGCCGGCGGAGCGGGAGGAGGAAGAGGGAATGACCGCCCCGAAAAAGTTTTTGTGTTCCGGAATCCGGCCGCCCTCCAGGTTTGCGTTTTGTTTGATGTGTTGTGGTCTTCTTTTTAATTTGATTGAAATTTTTTATTTTATTGGAGAGTGCTTTAAAAGCATCTTGATTTCTGTTTGTTTGTTTGTTGGTAAATGGGGTTTCGGGGGTGGGTAGGGGATGGTGGTTGGAAATTATGTTTGTTGTTTGTTGATCGGTGGGTAATTAATTGATTTGGTTTGGCGGAGAGTTTTTTTTCCTTTGGTTTTGTCAGATTGTTGTCGAGTGGTTTTTGTTTCCTGTTGTTGATGTCGTTTGAAAGTTGTCAATGAACCTGTCGAGTGGTTTTGTTTGTCTGTTAACACCCTGCTGATAGGTGATTTTGGTTACTGAAGAATTGTTGGGGTTTCGTGCCATCATGTCTGGTGGTTTGCTCCCATTTATCTAGTAGTCGGTAGTTAGGCTTTAAAGAAGTCCTGAATCTGGATAACAGTCTTAGCCCCAAGAGTTAGAAGGTAGACAAGATTGCTTTTAAAACGCAAGGGAGAAACTCGAATATGTGTAAAGTGAGAGGAGGTTTCCGGTTTGGAGATGAGACCCAAACCCGGACGGAAGAATCGGTAATCGTGTAGACAAAAGTACTTGAATGACGTCGCAACAGGAAATCAAATGATACGTGAACACCAGGTAAGAAGGGCCTGTGTTGTGAGCGTTAAGTGTGTGAGAATGATTGCGACATTCGGAATTCGTCTGAGGAAGTGTGGCGTGCGTGCGTCGAAGACTCGTAACACTTTCCATGGTTGATTCATACGCACACTCATCTCGGTCTACTATCCCCGTAATAAGGACTCCGTTCTTACGTGTCCACACATCCGCTTTAAGGAGCCAAAGAACTCATGACATCCGCGTCAATGATATTTTGGTGTGATGGATGACGGATTGGGAGTTGTGGCTTTGTGAAGAACCTTTCCTTGGTACAAAAGTTTTTGTCAATCAGTTCAAGATGGAAATCGCAACAGGTTTTGTCGATTAATTCTGTCTTCCATATCCGACCAACCACAACCTCATGGTCTGACGAGTGTACACCCGTCGTAGATGTTTTCCATGAGGATGATTCTTTCCGCCACGGGTGATTATTGTGGCGAAACGAGTTACCGAACTTTGCTTCCACGATTTTCTCTTCCGTGTGTTTTCTGGGGCATCGTTACTCATTCCAACAAAGCCTGAGGTGGAAGCGAGAGAGAGAGAGCAAGAGTAACACAAACTGACAGGAAACAAATAATTTCCAAGTCATAACACAAGAGGTTCGGGTCCATTATGATGATGTGAAACCTCGGCGAAAGACGAAGAAGTGGGAAAGGAGTACAAAGGCCCATAAAGGCATTTATCTGGTTAAAAACGTTGTTATGGGGCCAATTATGTGGAATGAATTTTTCAATATTAAATTTGACAGGTTCCGACATGAGATTGAAACTGAATTAAAATTCCATGTTAAACCATCAAATGCGGAGGACTCGAGGAAAGTTTATCAATTCCGTGCGCCGAGATTAAACCATTCACCGTTTTTTTTTGGTTCAGGGTGCCCAAAGGAAACGGTCGGCTTGTTTTGCTTACCTTTCGAAAGACAAAAAAACTCGACTTAAATGTCAATTAACCAGATCTTGCTCCGTCAATGTTAATTGATGTTTTTCTTATTCGGGGGAAAATTTTTTTTTGTTGCTGTTTTGGCGATTTTTTCCAGAGTTTCACATCCGGTCAGATCGTGAACTGATTAGCTAGGTATTGGAAGCTGGAACGTATTTTGAGGTGGGTGGGAGGAAGAGGGAAGAGATTTTTTCTCCGTTTACAAGCCTTCAGGTGGTCGTAGCGGTGGTAATGGTGGTTGCTGTTGTTGTGGTTGTTGAAAGCGCGTTCTAGGGGAAGGAAAACCGACGTCTCGCCGCCGCCTCTTAAAATCAAATTTGTTTTTCGGCGTAGTTAAATCGGAGGGGAAAAGGATTTTGCCATGAAGTGGAAGGATCAGGAGGAAGAGTGAGGAGAGAAATAATGAAAGTGAAAAAAAAGGAAAAGCGAAGAGGAGAAGGGAGGAGAGGAAATATCGATCGAGGAAATCGAAATACCTTGCTATGAAAATCGTAGGTCATTAATCTTAAACCCCGCCCTGTCCTATAAATTATGTTTCAAGATTTTTTTTATTCCCATAAAGCAAATTTTTTTGACCGGGGCACGCTTTATGTGGATCGCTGATGTTTACTTTGTGCATAATGCCGTGGTGGTGGCGGCGGCGGGAGTAAAATAAAAAAAATTTTTATTCAATTTTTAGTAGCATAGAAAGAGGAGATGGGAGTAGGAGGAGGTGAAGGGAATGATAGGTACGGGGTTTGGCGGAGAGGGAGGAACCCAAGCTTTGCATTTATGGTCACAGTAAATAAAAGTGCACTCATTCAGATGTGGTCGTAGCCGCTGGAGAGACAGAAACGCCCGCGGAGGTGCTTTCAGGATGTTTTATTGTCATATTTATGGGAGTGTATTGGGAAAAACAAGACGATTTGCTTTCTTGGCGGGAGGCTGGGAAGTGTAGGAGAGACGAAGAGATGAAGGAACACCCTTCTTCGTCTTGGGGCTTTTTCTTTTTGTTCTCATGATCTATCTTTCGGAAGGTTGATTTGGCTCGCGATCAAATTGGGTGTTCGCCCACTAGACTAAGACGAGGGTTGGTGGGAAGTTTTCCTTTTTTTTTTATTTCGGTTTTTCTTCTTCTTTGAGTTTTTGTTCTTGAAGTATTCCGTGAGGTAGAGCTTTAACTAATCTAAATTCCTTTAAAGAGAGTTGAACGACCTGACGTCAGTTTGTTACTCGATTCTGTACCTGTTTTAACTAGTCTGATGTAGTTCTCAGGTGGATTTGTTGGAATCTCATTGAAATAGAAAAAGGTGATGGGAGCTTGTGGGAAAGGTTGGCAATTTTTTCTTTTTTTTCTTTTTTTATTTGAAGAGAGTTAGTGAAGAGAAAACAGGGAGGAAAGAGAATCAAAACTTTTCCGGAATTTTTTTTGCGCTTACTCCAAACCTTTTTCTCTCTTTTTTTTCCCCTGCATCACCTTTTATGCTTTGCGACACTTCTTTGATTGTATAAACCTGTGATGAATTCAGTTTTCATCTCTAACAACATTCTTTTATTTATCTTCATTCATCTATGCGCTCCTCTTTTTTTTTGCAAGATTCTCTTTTTGTTTTCATCTTGTAACGCAACATCTGTCAGCTATTCGAAAGTGAAAAGTTTGTTTTTGTAATGAAAGAACATTGCGTGATGAAGAGAAAAAAGATGAAACGTTTTTTTTTTTCCTTAAAAAAAAAGAAGAAGAAGATGATGAAGAAGTGACCACCTGACGAAAATTGTTGTAGAGCCTAAAGGAAGAATAACGAAAGAAGTCGGAAATGGCGAGCGAGGGCAAGCCGAGACATATAAAATGGAGATCCAAATCACGGGTGGTCTCTCATCTACTGCTAACCTCATTCTCGGCGTTAGTGCACTTTTTCTTGTTTTGCCTGGGAAATGAGGAGCTGGTGAGCCTGGACGTTTCATCTTTTGGTTTCCTAGCTGTCTTGTGTCTGAAAGTTGGAGATAAGGTGGCTTTTGTTCTGATTCGTTTAAATTCTGCTGGGCTATAGACCGCCAGAAGACAGCTGAGTAGGATAATCGCTGATGTGACGAGTGTTTCGGTTTGTTGGACTCAATTCAGAAAAGTGTCTTCTTTTTCGAGAGAGAAATATTAAAATTGTTTGGGAAATGTAGAAAGAGAGGGATGGTAGGAGGGGTTGAAGAGACAAGAAGAAAGGTCAGAGGTCAAAGAAGCTGAGATAGAAATTAAATTTATTCAAAACAAAGAGAAAGATTTTTGTTCGTTGTGTGTGTGTTTTCTTTTCTTCTTCTTTTTTATTTAAAGCTCTTTTCTTTCTTTTTTTTTCATTTTCAATGATGAAAGTCGAACAGTTGAATGATCGCACCTGAATCGAGGTTCGGCCCACATACCTGACAGAATCAAGGCTGTGGAGGTCCTTCACAGGACCGTGAAATAAAAAAGAATCGCTTCAACCCACTCAAAAACCGAATTCATCTTGTGCCCACTCTCTTTTTAATGTCCATGGGAAACGCGGGGTTCTTGTTCTATGCAAATCACATGCCTCACTAAAAATTTCTTTTTCTTCTTCTTCTTCTTCTTCTCCTCTTTCTTTTCTCAACTACGTTTTTCAGTCTCGTTGTTTGTTGTTTGTAGTTTGTTGTTGTTGTTGTTTTCGTCTTGTCCCGAACTGAGCAGGAGTTGCAGAGAGGGAAAGGAGAGTGAGGTCAAACGGTCGTGTCTCCAGGACTTTGTTGTGGTCTTTGACGGAAGAAGAAGGAGATGGTGGTGATGAGAAGATGAGAGAGAGAGATGAAAGAAAAGAAACAAAACAAAAAAAAGAAAGAAAACGAGCGTGGGACGATTTCAAGGTCTCTTCATCAGTTCGCTATCTCATTATTAGTAAATTTAAATCCGTGTTATTCAGGAATGTGCCGTTTTACAGCTTTATGACCCTAAACGCCCCGTAGTAATATGTAGAATATGTAGTAACATATTCATTGGATTAAAAAGGAATTTTTTTCGTCGTTGTAGTGTAGTTGTAGTTGGTGTTGTCGTCGGTATGGTGGTCTCATTCGGTGAGGGTAGAGAGAGGTTCTGGTATGTGGAGAGTAAGAGAGGTGGGAAAGGGAGGCGAGAGAAATGTCCAGTCGGTATAACCTTAATTGGTGGCGCTTTTAAGGAATTATTTCCGACAACTTTTTTTTTGCCCAATTTTTTATAATAATTCGTCGTAAATTAGTGTGAAACTTTTTTGTTCTCTGTATTAGAAAAAGAGGGAAAAACATTATAAAATGGCCGTAACATGTGTAATTATAATTAAGATATGGTAATGATATAGTGATAATCAATAATGATTAATAAAAATTTATGAGCGAGCGCCGGAGTGAAAAGGTTCCACGCCGCGCCTTAGGATATTAGATATTTCGGAGAGGAAGTTAAGTGGGAGGAGGAGGAGGGATGGGAGAATGGAGTCGGGGTAGGAAGTAGTTGAATGATCGTTTAAGCTGCGAGTGCCCTCCGGGGAGAGGTGTGGGCTCGAGCAAGGGATGGTTTCCACTCGAGAAACTTTTGCCAAGTTTTATAGAAATTTTCGTTTTTTGAGTGATGGGCAAGGAAGTTTAATGGAAGGAGTGATGGCGTGTGTTGGTAACAGTGTTTTGCGTCTCAGCGGCAAATTTGAAAGAATGTTTATTTACTCTATGGTTTTAATTAAGTTTTTTTTGGATGGGGGGTGGGTGGGTATTGGAATTCTTGGTTTTGGAAGTTTTCCGGGGTGTGTATCATGTTCGGTTTTTCGTAGGTCGGAGGCTTTGTTCGTATCAATCGATGATTGGTGGTTTCGAAAGAGAATCGACGAATTATCGGTTTTGTTAAAATTTTTATTTGGTGGAGGAGTAATTTTCTCACTCATCGATTTCCGTTGTTATTCTCTAAGACGCACAAAAGGAAGTCGCGAAAAGTTTTCCCTTGTGAATTCCGAAATTGTGAGGTAAAAGTTTTCGGGGAGGTAAATTTCACCTGACAATTTCATACGACGGTTTTAATTAGTTTCAAATAAATTAATTTCAATTCAGATTATTAATTAATTTTTTTTTAAAACTGTTTTGAACAATAGGAAACAGAAGGGAAATGAGAACGGAGGAATGAAGAAAGACAAAGAGAAGCTAGAGGGTGGTGGTAGTGGTGGTGGTGGTGGGTTGGGGGTGGTATACAGAGGCGTTAGAAAATATTACGGTTCACGGCCCTGGTTCATGAGTCATTCTAGGTGGGACAATGTCCGCGGTTCTCTCTCTCTCTCTCATTTGTTTACTCTGCCCACCATCCACCATCCAGGTTCACTGCCTTCCTTTCCATCCGCGCGATTCGCTTTTCCATTTTGGGAGTCTCAGCTCCGGTAAAAATAATTTTCACGTCCGCCCTTTTTCTCTTGATTCGGACTCGGAGGGAAAGCTAAACGTGTCGTGTCGTGGTTGTTTGTTGTGGTGGTCGTCTTCCTTGCCTTTTGTCTGACATCGGAATTCAGAGATGGAACCTCGCGATGTGAAAATTCCTTTGGGTGATGCGTCCGTCTCGGTGATGATGTTGGAAGGATGGAAAGAACGGACCGAATCGGCGGAATCGTGAAGGCGGAGAGACGATATTTCATTTCCGGGTGTGAAATGGCAGTAGAAGGCTGTGGAAGGAGGAGAGGAGAGGGGGGAGGGCTATTTTTTTGTAATTATCCATAAATAATTATTTACGCACTACTAATTTTTGGGCCTTAAATTATTTATAACTTACTAAATGCTGTTTCACCAAATGAAAATCATTATTTCGAACTTTTTGCTTTTTGCTTTTGTAGAAAATCATCTTTCGGCAATTTTCTCGTCGCGTTGTGTTTCTTCTTAAAAGAACCACCGCCACCTCTGAGAAAATGGTTTGTAAGGTTTGCGGCTTTGAGTGAGGTGTGTAAGAGAAGATGGATGGTGAGTGCATGAGAAAAGATTTTTGGGGTGGGATCCCAGGTGGAACCTGCGGTCCTGGATGACCCACACCCACCCCCAAAAAATCTTTTCTCATGTGCACTCAGTCATCCCATCCACATCTTCAACCCATAATCGTTGGCTCTTTAGAATTTCTAGAAATTAATTTCTCACACAATTTCGAATCTTTCTAGTTGAGGTGTGTGTGCATTGAATCGGAATTTCTTTAAATTTTTGTCTTTCATCATGCGCCATGAAATTTTTGTTCCTTTTCACCTCTTTTTGTGCGTAGTAATAACGGATCGAAAGAATTGCAACGTGTGCGTCTCCGGAATAACGGATTCGTTTAAATAATTACTGGTTAATCGTTTAGAACGTTTGACAGGAGTAGAAAGAAAGAAAAAAAAATTTTTTTTTGTCTTCTCTTGTTTCTTTCTTTCTCGCGAAATAATAGTCGGAAGAGTCAGGTAAATGACATTTGGACACAAAAGGGATTTCAAGATTGAGAAACGCGTAAAATGTGTATCGCGGTCGTCAGGGCGGTCAGACAGTCAGTTTAGTTTGTTTGTTACAGTCAGGGAGACAGACAAACGGTCGGTGGAAGATGGCTTATTAATTCAAATTCGTCGAGGCTGGAAATTTTTCTGTTTTTGTGTTGTACACCCGGGGAGAGGATGAGGATTTCTGACGCGTTTGGGTGGAAACGGAAGTAGGGTTCATTGCCCCCTTCCCGGTTTTTGTTTTTTTTTCGGTAATAATAAATTCAAAGACACGGAATAGGATTTTGACAGAAAGCCGTCGGATGAGTCTTTGTTTTGGTTTTGGAAACGAAACGGGGTGTCGATGCGAGAGAGTCCAGATACAAAATCGGTGACAAATTTAAATGAGAGCGGGAAGTGGAAGGCGGTGGTGTGTGTGTAGGGCAGGGGGTAGAGGAGAGGAAGGTGGAAGTGAAAAGCAATTAACTAGAAAACAATCTCGTACTAATTATTTTGTTCGTTTGACCTCCGAAATGATTGACTGGGAGCTTTAGGAGGTAAAAGAAAATAATTTTTGTTTTTGGTGGGGGAGGCAGGGATTTCAGGTGCGGAGTGGGCGGGGAAAAGCGTGCATTAACATCGTCGTCGGGTTCAGTTAGGCGTGCCGTGGGAACTACAGCCTTATCTCTTAAATAAATTGTTAAAATAAACATTTTTTTATTAAAAAAGAAAATTAACGAAAGCAAACAGTGCGAAAGAGTTTTGTAATGGTTTCTCGGGGGTCTTTTGGGTCTTTGGAACGGGGGGGTGGTGGTGGTTGGAAGAAGACGAAGAAGTGGTGAAGATCGATTTTATTTATTTATTTTTATTTGTTGTGTTTTTTATGGGGAAATAAAAAAAAAAAATTTTTTGTGCTTTCTATACTTGGACGTTTCTAGTCCATCAATCAGAAGGTTGTGTGGATGAAGGAGAGTATGGAGAAGGGCCAAGGGGTGGCGAGAGGCCTGCAACCTCCTCGCGTTCTGGAAAATTACCTTGTATGACACGATGCAAAAGATGAATGATGAGTTTAATTAACGGTGACAAATTACCAAGGAGAGCTTTTCCCTGGAAAAATAAAACTCGGGGCATCCTGAAGCTGACAGCAGCCGCAACCCCCAACCTCACCGGGTAAAGGATGGGGATGAGAGAAGGAGGTTATTTTATTTTTATTTGCTTCCGCCGGAAAAGGGAAAGGCATTGTTGCTATTTTTGTAAAGTTAGGGAAAAAAGCTTTTTTGTTTTGTTTTGACTCAAAATCAAAAACTCATTATGTCGCGATCGCTCCAAGGTACGAGCAAAGTACTTTGAAAAATGTTTTTTAGAATTTTTAACTTGGCCTCAAGGTTTTTGTGTTTTTGTTTTTTTAATTCGCAAGCGGACGAGGGCACGGGGGTGGGCTTGAGGTTTCCTTCGCCATTTTGTTTTGCATTGATTTTTCGGAGGAGGAGTTTGAACATTTTTTTTCCTTTTATAGAGATTGTTTGAGCTTTTTTTTCTTTTTTTTGTTCGGGAGCACGATGGAAGGAGAATGCCATTTGGTGATGATTGCTTAGACATTTTTTAGTTTCAGTGTCGTTGAGGGAGAGAATATTTTACGTGACATTTTGGTCTTGAAACGGAAATGAGGCGTTTTCCGGGGGTTTTTCCCCTTTTTTTGATCGATTCGGTTTTTTCCTTTAGAATTTTCCGGATGCTCGAAATTCTTTTTTTAATTTTCTCCTTCTTTTATATTTATTTTTGGAAAAAATATCTTTCGAGAGGTTTCGCTAATCAGTTGCTACGATATAGTTCTCGTGGAGAGCTTTAAAGGTTTCTTCAAGTTTCTTTTATTTCTTTCTTTTTCCCTCTCGAAGTTGGAAATTTTTTTTCTCTTCCATTTGGAGATGGAGGAGGAGGAGGTGAGGTGGAGGGTCGAAATAAGTTACCCTGGCTTTTAAGAGAAAACGGCAAACTGGAGGTCACGACGAGCAATTCTTAAATGAAATGATTTATATTCGAGTTGGGACTAATAAATAGAAAATAGCGGAGGCTTTGGATTGGCTCTCTTACGATTCGTCTCCTTAAGACCGCGGGGGGTGGACCGGGTGGAGGAGAGGAAGGAAGGACAGAAGATGACCGTGGGTCTCTTCTTTCTTTCCTCGTTCTGGTTCTTTAACTTCTCTCTCTCTCTCCCTTTGAATCTAATTTTCCGAGGTGGAGTGTCCACATGTGAGGTTTCTTACTTATAAGGGTTTCTTGGGTTTCGATTTTAGTTGTGTGCGTCAGTGGTTTCGGTCTCGTTTATCTTTTTCCCCTCTCCTTTGTGTGATAACTTTGGTCGTGGAGCTTATTAGGTTGGCTGTGTTCTGTTCTGAAAAGGCTCTGATGAGGATTTTGAGAAATGGTTTTTAAGATTTCTGAGCTGGGATTTGCTTTGAATGATCTTTTCGATCCTGAAAGATGGGATTTGAACTCGAATGAGAATCTTTTCATGATTTATTTTTGGTATTGATCCCGAAGAAAGATGGCCGACGGTTTTCCTTTTTCAGTTTGTAAAAGACACCGTTTGGAAAGAGGTCAGAAGGAAACTAGTCACCGAGTCAAATTTTTAACGCCTGAATGGAGTAGTTACTGTGTAGCCAATGATTCAAATGATTTAGTCTGAGAGTTGTTGATGAGAGGAAGGAAAGAGAGGAAAGGACATTACATCCGGAAAAGCAGAAGGAGTGGTGAAAAGAAACATTTTGTCGTTGTAGTTGTTTTGGGTTTGCTTCGTCTGGAACCGGAAATTCCTGTCGGGAGTCAACTGCTTTTAGTTTGAGAATTTTTTTTTGTTTTTTCTTCTTTTTTTTCGGCGCAAAATATTTAAATGAGAAAATACCAGGACGTCCGAAGTGTTCTCTTCCTTTCCCTTTAGCCTCTCCCTGCCTCGGGCGCTCTTGTCCTTCCTCTTAATTTTTTTTTCTGTTTTTGTCTTTGGCCAAAAAAGGTTTTTACGTGCTTTGTTTGTCGTATTTAAGTCGGACCTTTTGTTTGAAGTTGTCCTCGGTTTTTAAAATAAAAATTATTTTTCCTACTTTATATTCATCATAGTTCGGGCCATAAAAATAAATACGTGGTGGAATGCCAAAAAAAAAGAGGAAGAAGAAAATGGAGAGAAGAAGGATAGATGGAAGGAAAGGAAGAAAGGAGAAATTCCTTTGAGACTCTTTTTTTTGCCTTTTTAGATGGGATAGGAGAGGAAAGGAAACAGGAGTACAAGGAAAGATAATATTTCCTTTGGATGATGATTTTGACGAATCAAATTTTTCTTTTTTTTTGTTACAGAAAGGAGATTCGGGTCGAAGGTTCTCGAATCTTTTGATTTAATCGCGGGGGTCTTATAGTGAAAGAGGATTTTCGATTTCCTTCTTTTTTTGTGGTGATGGGAAGAGTGTAGAGGACCTTTTGGGTTTTCCTCGGGAAACGGGGTCGATGTTGAGGTGGTCGAATTAACATTCTAAATTGGTTTAGAAGGAAGGGAAAGCGTGGAAAGGACTTCGTCCTTCTCTCTCTTTCTGTCCTCTTTTGCACTGCGGTGGAAAGCCATAAAGCCATTGATTAATAAGTTTGACCCGATGGTGGCTCTACACCGGGTTGGAAACATGCAAAAAAGTCACGCGATGACTTTTTTCCTTTTGTACGGGCCTTTCTCTTCCTCTTCTCTCTCTCTCTCTCATTTCTCCTTTCTCTCTCTTTCTAATGGTAATGAAGAAGATGATACGGTAGCTCTGGCAGAAGTGAGAGAGAAGGAAACTTTTCAAGTTAATCGCTTTATTTTGGAGGCGTCAAGGTCCGAATCGGTTGTTTTGCGAGGAATGACCTCTAGGCGAAGTAAAAGAATGAACGACAGGAGGAGGAGTAAAGTTTGCTTTACAACAGGAAAATTTAATTGTCAGGGTTTGGTTAGAAAGCGAGAAAGAGAGAGAAGGAATATTTTGAAGGCGAGGAAACAACTTTTTCCTCTTTTTCGACTGGTTGAATTGACGGCAGAAAGCTTTCGGATCGAGGTTATCGGTTCTGACATGTCATTTCCTTCTTTATCCAGAAGGCAGAACATTCTGAGGCCGCAAAATCGAGTTTATATATGTTTAAGCATCGATTTATGGTAGTTGGTAAGGTGAAAGCTGAAAAGAAGAGCGTGTGTCGTGATATCCTTGAGTCCCAGACAACGGAAACAGTGAGACGGGAAGATGAGTCGTATTGGAGACAAATCTAGAAATATCGATACGACGAGACGATACCGTCGATGGATTTTTGGCGTGTCACCAATGGCACGTGGAACTCATCCTCTTATTTTTGAACTCCCGAATAACAACAAAAAAAAAGTTTAAATTTAGAAAAAGAAAATCGAAATGTCGAGTCTTCTCCTCTCGTCGTCACCTTGTGCTCCGCCTCACCTCTTCCTCTCCTCTGCAGTCCTCTTGAATGCAATAAACTCGATACACTTGTTCGGTGTGAGAAAAACGCGCCTAAAAAAACGGTGCTCATGAGAACCTTTTTTTTATTTTTTTTATTTTGTCGATTCAATGTAAATTGCGACTTAAAAAACTCTGGGTTACTCCCAAGAACCTGAAGAGCCAGACAAAAGTAGATTTCAAATCGAAATAAGTTGAAATGTAAATTGAAGGATTGAAGAGTGGGAGGAAGGCGGCAGGGGTGGGTGGGAGACGGGGAGAAAGAAAGAAATCTCGGATTATATCAGATTTGAATGGAAAAAGATGGAAGGAAATGAAATGGAAAACCCGGTCACGCCCAATTGGTCTCTGAGGGTGTCCGGGTGTCCTCAAGAACTGTTTCTGTCACCACGAGGTGCTCCCCGGATTCACGGGACGATTACAACCTCTTTCGAGGGAATGTGAAATCGGGAGACGTCCTAGAAGGATTAGGATGGGCCGAGTGTGAGGTTCTTTTTCGGCATTAGGAGTTGCAAGACATGTTTTCTCAGGTAGTAGATGTGAGAATAGGTTAAAAACGTGGACAGAAACAGACGATGGCACGGTTTCCTGGAAGCTTCGAACCTGTGTTGTATCGTGTCTTCCATTTCGTTTTCTAACGAAACTGTTAATGAGGTTGGTATTTGTGGGTGCGGTTGTCTGTGTAGGATGGGACACAGGAAAGTTGGTGACAAAAGCCAAATAATTTTTTGTGGGATACAAACGAAGAGGATGACGAAAGTGTTTTGATTTGGTTGATTTACAGGAAAGATAGGAGGAAGGGGGGAGTGGGATGGCAAACATGGCGGAAGAAAAGAGCTTTTGAGAGTACTTAGAAGATGGAAGCACGAAGTTGTTGAGCTATTTGTTTATAAGTCGGGAGTTAGGCGCTTCCCCTGGTATCGATCCGTCTTCATTTCCGTTTATGGACGGTTGGAAGAACTAAGGTCGGTTTCCTGTTGCCTAAGGCTTCTTCTTTCGAGCATGGATGGATGTGTAAACACGTGTGCGACTCATTTCTTTGGTTTTTCTTAAGGCGAGGTAGATCGGAGAGTGGTGTTCCAGAATCAGAATAGAATTTTGAGTGGTGGGATATGTAAAGACTCTCCTTCCCTCCCTCTGGCCACGACCCAGGTGTTCGAAGAGAAAGGAAACATTACAAAATCCTTCCGTTTGTCGATCCTTTCTGTGTTCTCTCTTCTCATCCTAAGTTTGGACACCCGCGGGGCTTCTATCAATGACGATTTCATTTCCCGATTCCCGGCAACTTTTTTTTTCTTTTTAACAGGCTTCCGAACGAGTTTTGAAGACGAACGTCTCTGTGGATTTACCCTGATTCGGTTCATTTCCCCCAGGCTAGAAATCATGTGGGTAGGCATAGATATGCGCCCTCATGTCTTTCTTCTTCCTCCTTCGAAGTGCTCGTCCTTGTCTTTTGTTCTTCCTTTTTTTCGTCAACGCTTCGAGGCGATTTTCGTTCTTCACTGATTGAAGTTTCCTTTCTCGAAATTAGTTCTCAGGGGCACTGAAAAATAGAAACCGATTTCGGAATGCTGGTGTTGTTATAAAGGAGAGTAAAACAAAGAGAGTTGGAGGAGAAGGAGGAGAAGGAGAACTGGAGGAGAGGTGGGTGTACGCAACATTATGAATGATAATTGAATGCGTCGACAGGTGAATGGGAAACAAGGAACGCAGGCACGACTCTGTTTCCTGTGTGCACTATGGAACAACCGGAAAGCCTGATGGTGGTGCTGGCGGGGCGGCTGGCAGTCAACTGTATCTCCCTTATGCTTTCATTCATATGTCCCACATATTGTCCTCGGCTGGCCTGGTGAGGGAGGAGGAAGCAGAGGCAGGGAGCGAGTAAAACAAAACCTCGAGCCATTGTCAAATGTGTTTTTGTTTTGTCTTTTTGAGGAAGTCCGCCATTTCGTTGGTTTTGCCGGATTATTTTCATCGTTTGACTGGAATACGAATTCGTCTTGTGTCAAAGGATAGGCTCCAGTTGTTGACTGTTGTGAGTTATGGTCAACCCTTAAATCCATCCGTCGACGAACCAAGAGGTCATTGCTTTCATCTCGAAATTATTTTTGGGAATCGAACACGGTTTGGCTCTTGACCAGTCCTCTTCTTCTTCTTCTCCCCGCCCCCACCCCGCGAATTTAGCGAACGAGACAAACGTCTTTTGTCGCGAATTTGTTTTTGGAGTGGAGGTTCTTGTCGATTGATTGAGAGGTGGCGTCAGTTGGTTCGGTTAAGGCGCCTCTCGCAATGTCATTTGGTTGTGTTAGTAACAAGTCAGAAGACAGGACATCTGTTTTGTCTGTGGCGACCTTTTCTAAATTTGTTTTTCTTTTTGTTTTACAGATGACCGGGAAGCGGAGTCGTAGCTTTAAATGCGCTGTCCACCAAAGAGACCGGGAGGTGTGCAGCGAAAACGACTTCCACATTCTGGTGAATGAGCCACCCTTATTCAAAAGGTAAGTTGCCTCCTTTCGGTTTTTAGTCTGACTTGAAGGTGAGGAAACGACATAAAAGACACAATAAAAAAAGCGGAATGGGAGAGAGAGAGAGATAGACGGACAGTGTGAGAGTGAATCTGGCATTGGGAAACGGACCAGGGGGTCCATTGGAAAGGCGCGGGAGGGTGGACAGGCGAACAGAGAAGGAGGAGGAGTCCATTGGCTAGACGTTTAACCTCATGACGTGGGAAGTCTCCCAAGTTCATTTTCGGGGACACTAAAAATGAAAATTCTTTTGCGTGGGAGTCCGCCCATAAAATCGTCTGTCTGACTCAAGTTGTGGACTTGAAAAGAAAAGAAAAATTCGAGAGGAGCTCGAAATCGGAAATTGCTTATTTCGAAAATGCATTTCCCACATTTTCCCTCCCAATTTTTATTGTTGCTGTCTAAGAGGATGAATAACTTTTTAGTGTTTTGTTGTTAGTTTTATCTTGGTCACGTGGGAGTCGTATACGATATTTACCGCTTGAATTTTAAAAAAGGGCAGGTGGTTGTAGTCTGGGTTTGGGCCTTCGGTGGGACGGGGCGGGGCGGGGGAAAGGGCCTAAATGACCAGAGTCACGCGATCGTTTTTTAATTTTAATGGTGGAAACTCGGTTTTCAAGAGTCAGAATGACGAATCGGAACTTCAGGAGTAGAATCGTTAACCGCGTCTAAGGCTAACCGGAAGTCAGGTGAATATTACAGTCGGAATGAACGTTATCGTCATAAGGGAGTTTGGAGAGGTGAGGCGGTTTCGGAAGATGATGGGAAGCGGAGGAGGAGGAGGAGGAGGCGGAAGGGAGAGTGAGAGCGGTAACTTTTTGACCGACCCTCGGCTAACGGAATTTTTAGCATAATACGAACGCAACGAATTGTAACAAATTTATTCAACTTCTCACTAATTATCAGGCTTCAACCGGGCACAAAAATGGTAACCTTTCTCTAAAACTTCACATGCGGATAGTAATTAGGCTTTTGGATGCATCTGGATAATTGTTTTCCTGTTTTGTCGGAATCGAAATTCTTTTTTTGAGTGTGTGTAATGTCGGAGGTTAACATAAGAACCAACATACGGTTACTTGTGTAATATATTTGAGTAAACAACTCTCACGTATGCCGCAAGTATAAACAAGTAACATATGAACCTTACGTACAGTATACGTCACAACACAATTTAATCATCAGGTGGTCAATCGGAATGATCTTGTGGGTCACATCATAACTCCTTAGTACTTGATAATATAAAAATGATAATGATACTAAACACATATTTTATGGAAATATATCACACAAAAAATAAAATAAATAAATTAGGTTGGCCCTCCTGATACAACCAGTTACCAACTTGAGATTTGTTGTATTGGAGTGAAATTACTTTCTGTACCTAGGAGGGATGTGTTGAGATGACAGAATGAAGGAGGAGGAGGAGGATAGTTTCAAAGTTCAGAGTTGGTCGGGAGGGCAAAAGTCAGAAATATAATTTCGGGGGAGGTATTGTAATCTCATCAAAGGGTAACGAAGAAAGAATCTGTTCGCGAACGCTTTCATTATTTTTTTTTTCTCCTCGTTCTTCCTCCTCAACGTGTCAGTGTTTAGTTGGGTTGGGAGGAGGAAGAGGAAGGAAGGAAGGAAGGAGATGATGTGGAAGAAAGAGGGAATTGAATTTGTTGAAAATTAATTTTATTTTTATTTTTTTATATCGCTTACAATCTGGAAAAGTTTTCACAGACAGAAGCTGATTTAGGGTTTTTCAATTTTTTGTTGTTGACTCTTTGCACAGAGAAAGGAGGAAAAATGAAAAGGGAAGCGAAATTATTATTTTTATTTTATTTTTTTTCTGTAGTTGGGGAAAATGTCGAATGCTTTAGAAATTATATTTTCTCTTGGAAAGCGAACGACTCCGGGAAACAGAGGAGAAGGAGAGGTGGTGGAGGGACGAAAGGGTTGATTCTCTGCCTTGGCGTTCGTTATCAGCAGTTAAAAATTTTTATAAATGAGATAAAAAAAAGAGGAAAACATTCTCTTTCTCGGGGAGAGAGAGGAGGAAAAGTGAAAGTTGATTTGGAGAAAGTGGAAAGAGGTAGCCTCATGTTATGAGTTAAATTACATTTTCTGTTGCTGTCGTGAGTGGGCGAAGAGCTTAGAGAAAGCGATGGTTGGAAGCGAATTTTTTTTTGTTTTAATTGACTGATTAAAAAAAAATTTTTTTATTTTTTAATTTTAGGATGGTGCGTTTGATTGCCAACGAATTCCTGACGGAAGAGCGGGACCGGAAGTACTACGCGGATCACTATTCGTGTTGCCCACCGCCATTGTTCATCTTACTCATAACACTCATTGAGGTAAGGCTAAGAAGTTTATTGCGGGAGGTGGGGTGTATTCTGTTGGAAGGTGAGCGATGGGACATCGATTTGTGTTTTTGATGGCTCTGCTGTCGTATCCCTGGGAGTATAACTGATTTCGTCCTAACCGGAAGTGGTAGTGTCGTATTAATTTCATTTTAAAAATCATTTTTTAAGTAAACAAAGGAAATTTGTTTTTCAATGTCATTGTCGAACCAGATTTGAAATAATTTTAGAAAGAATCTCAAGGTTGAGACAAATTAGCCGGCCGTTGAACCGGAAGTGGTGCTTGTATTAGCATCAGTTCCGGGTCTAGCCATTCAGAATCAATGGATATCGAGTTTTTTGAGTTTTGAGGCAATCCTCCATTTGTTTTGATGTCTTAATAAATATTTAAAATTGGAGGCTTCTGTTGTCTCGAGTAGGAGTGATTAAGTGATTGTAAAACCGGAAATGGTAGTTTTACTGGGATCTTTACTGGTTCTAAGTAAATTTGGGGATCGATCTGTTTAGCCATTCAAGCGTTTACATAAATGCGTGATGAGTTTGGAGAGTGGATGAGCCTAAAACAAAAATGACAGAAACGAGAGAGCGACAGGAGGGAAAGATGTGTGGGGATGTGAAAATTGCGGTTATTTATTAATACATAACTTTCGAGAAATTTAATAACGAAAATATTTAATTAAGAACGTTATTCGACGACAAAAAGAAGGAAAGTATTTTAATGACGAAGTGAAAAATCCGTTTTTGTTTTTGAATGCCTTTCCGCGGGTTCGGAGGTGTGACGAAAGGTATCCGGTGGGCACACATGGGCGGGTGAAAGGATCAAAGCGGACATTTTTGTCAGGGAGGAGGAGGAGGAGGAGGGAAGGAAGATGAGATGAGATGAGATGGGAGGAGAAAAACGTGATTGCGAATTCTCGTCGCGGTCTCTTGACAAACTTTCGTTCGCGTTCGCGGTTTCGAAACCGATGAAAGTAAAACGATTTGAAAATGTGGGTTCGTGCTCCGTTCGCTTCCGATGATTTTTCCTCGGAAACGGAAATGAAATCTCGCGGATTTTCAGATTTATGGGTGTTTTGTAGCGTCGAGAGCGGGGGCGGGATGCTTGGGGGTGTTTTGCTGTTGTCAAAAATGATTTCTTTCACCCCCTCACCCAGTCAGAATGAGAGAGATGAGTTGGCGGGGTGTGGGAGGCCCGAAAGGAATCTGTTTAATTGGTTTCTGAAATGTTTAAGGTGAAACGGAGACGCGCCTAAAAATGGTTTCGAATTTGGTTTTTTCTTTCTTTTTGGTTTGTTAATTTCCTTCTCCCCCCTTTAAGGGATGAAGTTTCCAGAATCGTGGAAGAAACCAGACGTGTGTGACGCACAGCACGGGGGAGGGTTCCCTTGATTGAGTTATGGAAACGGAAACCGGAAATTCAAGGAAAGTCTCGTTCTCCTTCTGGTTTTTCTAAAATGAGGAAATAGCTTTTGGAAGGAGGAGGAGGAGAAAAAAAGGAAGAAATCTGGTATTTATAAATAATTCTGTCGGGTGGCGTGTGGAGGATGAAGGAGAGGTAGAAGGTGAGAGGGAGGAGGGAAAGACGAGCTGAAGAAAGAGAAACACTGTCTCGTGTCGTGATGACAGTTTCTGTCTCTTCCTCCCTCCTCTTGTTTCCAAAAGAAGACCCTCAACTCGATTATTTCGTTGAACCGGATCGACGTTTCACAGTCTCGTGATTGCCCCCATATAGGAAGAGGAGTCTGTGCAGCTGTTGTTCTGGGGATGGAGAGGGTCCTATAGTATGTTCGGCTCTGGTGGACGATGCCTCTTGTGCCGAGTTGTTCGGTTTACGATAATGCAGTAGTGATGAATGAGGAAGATAGGAAAAGTGTAAGAGATAAAAGAATTTTCTCGAGGAAAGCACGTCACCTCGTTAACTGTGGGCCGAAGGGTCACGAATCCCTCAAAATCCTGCGAGACGGTTTTGTGTTTCCCATTAAAACAAAAAAAAAAATTTCGATCGAATGTGTTCGTGTGTGTATGTTGGATGTCACATGTGAATACTCCTCCACCTCTCGTCCTCTTTCTCTCTTCTTCTATCCTTCTTCTTTCTTCATCCTCCTCCTCCTCCTCCTACTCTTTCAGTCGTTCCTGCCCGTTTTCTATCGGCGACACCTTTCTATGGTATCGTGTTACGTCGTTTGCATTGTTTTACCCGAATAACGCCGATGTTAACGGAGGTGAAGAAAGATGGAGGGAGGAGGAGCGGAGGAAATGTTTCTTTTACGTGAATCACGTAGGCGCGCTCGTCGGGTCGTTAGAGATGAGCTTTTTTTGAGAGATTTTCTTGTCTGATGATTCTTCCTACGTTCGTTTTGAGGTTTCCGTAAACTTGACTCAGGTTTCGACTTCACTTTTCCGTTGGTTCAAGTGTCGGTCGATGTTGAGATGAGTGGGAGGTGGGAGGGGATGGAGAGGGAGGTAGAAGAAGAAGACAAGGGGAAGTGAAAAGAGAATTTAATTGCACGGAACGTCAGCTGTCGAGATGACATATTTTGGCTGCGACCTCGGAGGTTGTCGTGACCTTTGTAGGCTTTGGCAGAGGCGTTCACGGATTCGGGGTCGAAGCACTTGGCCGACATACCTTTGAGTGACTAATAAATGGAAACCAGAATGGTTCAGACACGCGCACGTGGGTCTCGGAAGACAACAAAGCACAATAAGACTTTTTTTATCTGTTTCTTTCGGTGTTTAGGTTCGCCCGAAACAGTTCGGATGATTGCCTAAAGAAATGTTTCCGGTTTCGTGTCTCGTGTTTGATGTGGAATCGCGGTTTTGTGTTCTTGTTTCCCCTCGTGAAATGTCGTTTGAGAGAAATCAATAAAGCAATGTTTTGTTTTGTTCCAGTTGGGCTTCTTCACGTACTACACGGTTGCCATGGGCGAAGTAAACCCTTCAGGCCCCGTTCCTACTGATTCGGTGTTCATCTACCGACCGGATAAACGTCTTGAAATTTGGCGATTCGTCTTTTACATGGTGTTACATGCTGGGTAAGTTTTTGGCTTTTTGGCGGCTCTGTCGGTTTTCTCTTTAAGCTCGATGTTTTACCGTTTTTTGTTTTTGTTTTCGTTTTATTTCAGATGGCTTCATCTTTTGTTCAACTTGCTAGTCCAAGTCCTGGTGGGACTTCCTCTCGAAATGGTTCATGGCTCGCTTAGGATTGGAACTGTCTACATGGCTGGTGTTCTTGCTGGATCTTTGGGCACTTCTGTTTTCGACACCGATGTCTACCTTGTCGGTGCTTCTGGAGGCGTGTACGCTTTGTTGGCCGCCCATCTCGCCAATATTCTCCTCAACTACAGCAACATGGAGTTTGGAATCGTTCGTCTCGTTGGAATATTCATCGTTGGTAAGTTTTGTCTTAATCCGCCATGACGGTGACGCTCGGACGGGAGCTTGGGGCTGGAGCTTCGGTATGTTTGCTTTGATTGGTAATTGTGTTTTCGTTTTGTTTGTTCGGTACAGCCAGCGCTGATGTGGGCTTTGCTATTTACGACCGTTATGCTGCTGAACAGGTTGCTCCTCCCGTTTCCTATGTCGCTCATCTGACGGGCGCTTTGGCCGGACTCACTATTGGACTTTTGGTATTGAAGAACTTCGAACAAAAATTGCACGAACAACTGATGTGGTAGGTATAAGGATTTTAGGTGAAGTTTCTCTCTGAGAGAGGGATTCGGCCGATCGTAGCTTCGTTTCCTTCTCTTAAAGAAGACGACGACTCACGTCTTCCCTCCCATGAATCATGGATTCTGTTGGTTAAAAGTTGGCTTGAAATTAGGTTGGAAAGAAGTTGAACATAAAAACGTGAACCGGAAGTTTTTGGGGAAAAAGGAAAATGTTTTTCCGCTCGGGAGTTGTTTGATTTTTAGAAAATGTTTGTTTTTCTTGTTTCCAGGTGGGTTGCTCTCGGCGTCTACGCCGCCTGCACCATCTTCGCTATTCTGTTCAACGTGTTCAACCCCGGCCCGCCGCCGTTTCCATGATATGAGGTTTACCCGGGACGCTACGTCCTGGGTGGTGGCCTGCCTTTAGTCGGTCATTAAATCATTCCACCGAAAGAAATTTCCTCGTTGAAATGAGTCGAAAGGAAATTAAAGGCAAGGTCAACACTATACATTCAAAACTTTGATTCGATTTGATGAAATGATTGAGAGAAAGGTTTCCTCGGGAAGACTAATTTAATTTGTATATGGTTAATGCATGTTGTCTGTACCATCATCGTCCTCGCGGTCATCGTCTTCGTTATTATTGTCTCGTTTCTTTTGATGATTATATTTCCACCCCCGCCCGCGCCCCCATTCCCAAAGCTTCCGCGAAGCTTTTTTGTAAGGGAAAATCATGAAGCGAGAGGACACTTTTCAACAGGCCAACAATGATTTTGCATAATTTGAAGTCTGCTTGAAACTTTTGATCATTCTTATTATTATTTTTATTATTTATTTATTTATTTGTGTTGCCCCCTCCTCCTCCGCCTCCTCATGGTTCCTTAATCCTCCTTCGGTTGATTCTTCCATCATCTTGTTTGATTATGTTCGTTCAACTCTCTCTCTCTTGCTCTCCTTCTGTTTGTATCGGTTACTGCAGGCCGTCGTCTTCCTTTTCATTCTACTTCTTTGATAGAAGGAGCAGGTCGAAGATTTTGGAGGAGTTGCCGTTTCGATTGTCGGCAAAAAACAGTATTCAAACCTTTTTTTTAACGTGTAGATAAGTTGAGTTTATTTATTTATGTTTGTACTTCAGTATTATTATTATTATTATTGTTTTGATTGTTAGGGAGTCGGGGGATGAAAGGAATAAGGGAGGAAAGGGGGGGGTTGAGGAAATTCTTGTTTGTTCGAATTTTTTTTATTTTATTTTGGTTGCTTGTTTGCTTTGTTTGGCCAACCAAGAATTTTTCCTTGTTTTGCCTTTGATTCGAAAGAATGAGATGGTGGTGGGAGGGAGGGAGGAGAACTTGACTTGAACTTTGACGTAAGAAGGAATTTCCCCGGGAAATTTTAACCCCAAAGTGAATTTCATTTGTTTGAGACTGTTGCAGTGAAAAGTTCTTCATCTCACTGTTAGAAGAACTGTTGAGGGAAGATTATCCGACGGGAGGTGGGAGGCGAAGGGTTGGAGTCGGGGCTGCTTTAATAAATGTTAAAGGTTGCGAAAAAGGTCGCCGAAAAATCAAATCACACGGCGGAGAAGAAAAACGTTGGATTTTGCTCAAGTTTACTGATGAGTGGGGGTTGGGGGTGGGGGTGGGAGAGAGAGAGAGAAAAGAAGTTTTCGGAAGAGAGCCGTCTTTTCTTTGTTCATTCATTCATCCTCCCCACGGGCGAAAGAAATCAAAGAGAATCGGAGAGAACAAGGATGGAAGTGGGGGTGGTGGTGGGGGGGTGGTCCAGAGGACCGGAGATGAAATAAGAAATATTTTTTTTGAGAATCCCGGAGAGAAAACTTTGTTTTAGTGTGACGGACTCCTCCTTCTGCTCTTCCTTTAATTTATCTCGAAGTTTTTTGTTATCGGTGTCTCTCCTCCACTTTACCCGCTCCTCCGTCTGTGACTTTCATCTTGATTCTGACTCTTTTCCTCTGATTCGAAATTGAATCGTTCGAAGTTGGTGGAAAAAGGAGAGACATTTAAAGCTTAATCGCATTCTTCTTCCCTCGCTGCCATCTTTCAGTTTCCCCTTCAGGTACGGAGGATTATCTTCACTGTTTTCTTTTGATCATTTTAAATAAGCAAACAAATTATTTATTTGATTGCAACAGTCAAGTCGTTTTGAATGAACAAAGGAAGAAGACAGGAGCGGGGCGGGCGGGGGGGAAATAAAGTTTCGTCGCTTTTTACGAATTCCTTAATTGTAGGAGAAAGAAAAAGGATAACAACTAAGTAAACAAACAAAAGAAGGAAAGAAAAGAGAAAGAGAGAGAGAGAGAGGTTGTAAAGACGTTTGCTGATAAGAAAGAAAATGATTTTTTGTGATTTTCCTTTTTTTTCGAAGACGGGAAAAAAAAAGAATTTAATTTAGAAAGTTTTTTTCTGTTGTCGAAAACTCGTATCAGAGTTTGTTTTTCGGCGAGACGTTGACAGGAGGATGTTGAGAAGGAAAAATTTTTGTTTTTGTTTTGTCCGGAAATGGGAAATGAGAGACGGAAGGAAGGAAAGGTAATTAATATATTTAAAATTAGTAAATGTCGTAATTAATTAGGCTAATGATTCCGTAACTAGAAACAGGTAAAAAGTTGTATTGTCTACCCTGTTGTCTCCATTGCATGTTTACTACTTAGTCTTATGATCTCGGGTGGGGATTCCAGTCATCGGTGGTCGCCTAAACAGTTTTGAGATCTAACTCGTCGGTAGTACTCTTAAATTTAGGCTATGCAGTTCTTCCGGTTTGGTATTCTGTAGGTCGAACCCGAGTACTACTTAATATATTCGTAGGTTTATTAGTCGTGAGAGTTTTGCTCCCCGTAGTACTCTCTCCTCGTCTGCCATTTTTCTCTGTTACGCCGGATGGTGTTTTTTGCAGGCGAGAGAGAGAAGTGAGAAGAGGGCCCTGTGACATAGTCAGATGATTTAGACACTTGATAGTGTGTTTAAGAAAATGTCTCCCCTTCGTAGTGTGTCTAAACAGTGTTGAAACCAAACTCCTTCCCTCATTAAGATATGTAGTTAAGTGTTTTTTGTCTTTGGTGTTGTTTTCCCGCCAAAAATTTGATTCCCTACGTATAGCATAACAGTGTTTTATGTAATTTATAATGCTTTATGTAAGAAATATGTTTCGCTTGTTTAAGTTAAGGTTCTCTTTTTGTCTGTCGTGTGCCGCGTCTTTTGATTTTTTTGTTTTTGTCTTTTCGTATGCGTCGTGCGTCCAAACTTCCTCTCATCCGATTTTCTTATTTCCTCTTTTGAACGAATCGAGTGCTGAAGTGTATGATAATGATAATGCGAAGAATTTTTTACACTCGAGAGACAAATTGGAAAAGGATTTGGGCGCACGACATTTTTGATTTATAAGCATTTACAGTGGAACTCTGGTCTATTATACTGTAGTCTCTTATTTATGTACATAATTTCTCTTTACTACAAAGTAGTATACAGTCTTTGCAGAAGCATCAAAATTTGATAAGAATGTGACAACATTTAAGAATTTTCGTGGCTACTTAGGGTGATACCTCTCAATGTACAATACTGTCACAAGATTCTTGCTTTGTGATTTAATCAACTGTGTTCCAATTCGAAAATTATTAAACAGAATCCAAGATGGAAGTCATGAGAAAAGAGAGAGAGGCAGTCGCTAGTTATAAGAGGTTCCACTGTAATTTATTGTACAGTATCGCGGCACATGCAACGGTTTTTCTTTCCTTTTTTTTTTTTTAATTTTATTTAGCTTACTTAGAAGTGATTTATTGAAGCTAGTCAGGAAGGTGTACGAAGTTACTTTTCGATTTTTGATTTAAATAAGATAAATAAATAAATGAGTATTAAAAAGACCCTGTATTAACAAAGGAATAAATAAATAATTAAATTACTGTCAACTCGGGGTTTGTTAATTTATTTCTATGCCCTGTGACGTCATTTGGTCCTTTCCTTGGTCCTTGTTTGAATTGGGTTAAGAGCGGGAAGGTTTGCGGTTGGTTGGAGTTTGGGTGATGTTGGTGTATAACTTTATGAGAACTTGTTTTAGGCCTTTCTGGTCCTTTTCAAATCCTTATACCTGTCCCAAGTCTTGACTCTACCTCCTTTCATCCATTTTGAACCTTAGTCTTTGGATTTTCAAATTCTTCTGAGACCTTCAGTTGGAGTTGAACATTTGCTTCTCTGAGATTTTCTTTCTCCTTCCTGAGGCTTCTGATTTCTGCAGCTAACTCATCTAGTATATTCTATTTTTCCAGAATCCTTTCGCTTCTGTCTGGGTCTCCATTGTCTTTTTCCGAAGTTCTCAACGTCCGGGTGCTCTTCTTGAATGCCTGGGGTTCTTCTTTCTCCTCCGCCGTCTTATCCGTCTTCCTTTTAGAATCAACTACGCTGCTGAAGCTGTTGGCTTTTTGTTTATTTTGTTGTCTCTTCATAGCTTGCAATTAAAACATACGCCTATGGCAGGCGACTGTAATGTTCCCGAACCTGATAACTGAAGTTGATAGTAGGTGTTGATGCCTTTTCACAACGATTATGACTGTTAGATTCGAAAGAAGACCTATATGAAAGTTAGCCTAAGGTTATACACTAACATCACTAACAACAACCGCGTAAATGTTGAGACTCTGGAGTTTCTGTAGTCGGTAACTCTTAGAAGAGTTATTAAACGTGGAAGTAGACACAAAAGGAAGTGGATAAGAGCTTCGAGAGTAAAATTTGAGGTGAGTGTGGTAAATGTGTCACATCTTGGCTTCATCGCTGAGCTACACAATAAACCGGAAATGAGTAGAGTACAGTTATGAGTTGATTTTCCTTTCTTGAGCATGTGGAAGAGGACACAGCTATTAGTTTGACTACCAGATGCCGCTTTGACTACTCCCACAATAAACCGGAAGTGAAATGTATCAGCGATCTTTTCCCTAAGTTAACTGCTACCTCTCTCCAAGTACGAGACGTAGTTCAACTAGCTTCAAAGGAGCCGGGGGAACAGACCAGTATCCTCACTCCAGAACTTGGATAATATATGTGACTATGAATCATTTCTGGAGGGAGGAAAAGATAGTAAGAATAGCTAGAATAGAATGGAAGAAAAGTAGCCAGGAAGAAGGAGACAGAATTAGCTGTCTAAACAAAGACACATCGAAGAAGCTGGATGCTACCAGCAGCGTCAATACCAAGTCGGAAAATCTAAATGAAATTCCAGAAAATGTTTATGATTCTACCTTCTGTTCAAAGTGTGTTCTCTCACATTTCATCCTCGTTCTGTGAAAACCGTTTGTTGCGACTTTTCCTCTCCAGCATAAAAATGTTGATTTTAAATTTGTGAAAAACTTGTTTTGACACAATTTAGCTCGTACAGATGTCGATACATGCATAACTATACATACATTCGAAGGGATACACAACTCACACTCAACACGAAAACCATCTTGAAAGTTTTTTTTTGAACAATTTCCCTTTTTATAAATGAAAAATACATCCCTCAAGCGTGTTCTTTCGTCGTATTCTTAGCTTACAACCACGGCTCTCAAATTAAAAATTCTCAACACAAGTTGTTATTGTCAGATCCAACGGATTTGGCCGGAAATAGCCGAAAAGTTGCGAAAATGGTTTTCCCGACCGAAAATGACGATTGCACTCATTTTATATCAACCGATTCTTGTCAAATTTCCCTTCCAGGAGCTTTTGGTCTTATTTATTTATGGTTTCTGGAATTATGTTCTGTTATTGATGTCTCCAGAAAATTAAAGGAGCTGATGGAGATGAAAGTCTATTTGGTTTGCTTACACTTAGACGAAATGCAAATTTGGGTTGGATGTGTTTGACTAAGCTCACACACAAAAATTTCGTCGTTTTCTCTTTAAATTATATCCTTAAAAGCGTTTTTGTTTGTTTTCCCTCCCTAAGCTAGTCTAGTTCTAGTTGAAGTTTATTTGTATACGTATTCCGGTTGAGAAGTAGCGCCTTCGTAAATTAAGAGCCTTCGACGGATTCGACATTCGGCGAGAATGTAATCAGGTGGTTGTTCAGGAAGTAGTTTGAAGTTGGGAAAGTGGGTTTTCCGAATGATTGATGAAGTTTGCTTTTAACGGTAGTGGAAAGACGTAAAGAACTCCTCATCTTCTCCAGAGAGGAGGAATAAGTGAAAGAAGACACGCTTGGGAATGGCTCTCGTGTTGTGAAAGCATCCCAGATCGGAGGTTTTGAAGAGCTTTCACTCGACTCCCATCATCAAATGGAGAAGCCAAACTCCGCGGATGGTGAGCCCATCGCGAGTAAATCGAAGAGCCTATAACCCGAGAAGAAACCGGAAGTGAAGAGGGAACAAAAGAAGATTCGGGCGATTGGAGAGTGTTGAGGAGTTTAATTGGCCAAAAACCAGACCAAATATGTCCTTACTCACTAATCGAACATGTTGGAGATGTTTTTTGCTTCCCTCCTCCCGCGAGAGTTTCTCCTCTCCACACCTCGCAATCATAAATTTTGCGCAAAATAGATTCGATTAAAAATTAATCTGCATGAGACTAGACGCAATAATTTTGTGATTAGCCGGAAGCCAAGTTCTTCGAAATGGATTTTCGGTGTGCGGAATGGCAGCGAAGGAATCGCAGGAACGTCGTTTTCTATATCACTATAAGGAGAAACAGGTATTGGAATTTAACTTCCTCGGGTTTCTATATTTGTAGGCGCCAATAGTAACATTCCGGCCTTGATTTTATCTTGTTTACCACGTTCCATCATTTTGAAAGGCAACTTCGCTACATTTATCCAAACAATAAAGAGAAATGTACGTGTGAAACGCACAAAAGACAGACGGACAACCGGTTCCCAAACTAGTATCAAAACAATTGCTTCCGTTTGTCATGTTTCTCTCTCTCTCTCTCCTCTTCTGCATCCCTCCTTCTTTCTTTCCTCCGTAACCTCTTCCTTTCCTTCGTTCTTCTTCTTCTTCGACTTTGAGGAAGACTGAGTTTCGAGCTAACCTTTATGTCTCTTTGTGTTCGTCGAGTTCATTTCGTTAGCAAAGCTTTCTTTTTGTGTGTGTGTGGGAAAATGGAATTTTCTTGGAAACAACCGGTTGATCGATTTTGACTGATGGGTGGGTGTCTCTCAAAATGTTATGGCAACCCCGGGGGTCGGAGGTTGGAGGGAGGCACGTCAGGCCTTTAAAGACTTGTTTTATTGCCTACTCTCATCCCTTCTTCCCATCTTTCTTTGTTCTCGGTTTTGTCGAAGGAAGAATTTTCTTGTTTTCCCCCAGCTTTTCCCTTTTTTTTGTTCCTTTTGATCGTACACAATTCTCCCTCGTTATTCTGGTTTATTTTGGTATCTTTGTGTTTTGTCCTTCTTCAAAAGTATCTCAAGTGCGTCTTTATTTTCTTTTTGACACTGTGATAGTGATACGACAATAAAAAGCCCAACAGCCCTTTGGCAATCCCATCAAATATATCAATCACGCTGTTGAATTGTTGATACTCTTTCTGGAAGAATGAATTCGGAACTCAAACGAAACTCTAACTTCGGGGGACAATAATACACACATCCCTTCAACTCCTGTCCCTCCTAAAATCTGTCACTACTTAAATTAATTACTTTTAAGGGCTCCTAACAGTTCTTTGTTGCATTATATTCACAGTGTTACACACAATCACCACGACCGACGAAGTCACAATCACTCCCCAACCAAATTTATACTATACACCAACCAAAATCACCCTCCTGATTGTTAAACTCAACCTGATTGATATATATTTTGCAAAACCGATGGTCAATAGAAAACAGTGAGCGTATCATGTTACCAATATTTCGAATGTGGTGAAGACGCTTCTTATTCCTGCGTCGGGCAAATAAACATCGACAAAACAAGAGACAAGTTTGTATATATAGGGTTTATTTAAAGGCAGTGAAATGTAATTTAAATTTGTTTTTATTTAACTGACGACTGTTTTAATTCCCGAAATTAAGAGTTATTCGGCTTTCTCAACGAAAATAATTACAAAAGTGTAAACATCCAAGACAAATGAATGAGGAAATGGAGATTCGCAATTTTGACGGGAGGCACTAGCGCTCCCTAACGTTGGTTCTACCAACTAAAACAATTCCAGGCAAGTTAGTTCCTTTTCAAAACACTAGAGGGCGTTAAATTTTAATAAATTTTTAATAATCCTCGGCAGCCATGTTTTCCAACCTATGTATTGGACCCAGAAAATAAAGAATTTCGACTTAACTGGAAGGATAATTATGATAATTATGTATACATACATCGAGTAATGTTATTATTTATTTATTAGGTGATAGTGGTGTGGTTACCGTTTGAGAAAACTTAACAAAAAGGGGGACTGTAGGTTCTGTGAGCTGTTTTATCGACCTTAAAACCTATCACGGTCGTCCATGTTTGAACTGTTTCGCGACTCTGGCGGCATCACGTGAAAAAGTTTCCGTTCACCCTCGTCAACGAATTTTTTTTTTTGGTTAATGCCTCAAATGAGATAATCTTAAATATCTCAGGCTATTTATCATGAAACCGACCTTTTTTTACAGCCCAAATTGCCTTGATTTATTAGTTTTTACTCGGGACTCAAAATTTTAAAAACTCAAATCAAGAATCGCACGATAATAATGTCAAGGAGAAATGGAGTGAGAGAGAGAGAGAGAGAAAAAATTGTAGCTGAGTGGATTTTAATTTTAATTTTTAATATTAATTCTTCTCTCGCTTCACGTCATGAATTCCCTTTCCATCTTTTTTTATTGTGGAGAGTAATAAAGCGAAAAATGAAATTGTGTTCCCTCTCTCTCTCTCGGGTTTGTCTTCTTCCTTCCATTTCTTTTTCGCTTCTTTGATTGATGTCAGGGGAAGGAGAGAAAGAGAGCTGATGGCTTATCATTCAGATCGTTAGGTTCGACAGGAAATCAATTTTTTTTTGTTCGAAAATAGATATTTTACGATTGAATCTCTCACGATATTTTGAAAGGTTTCATTTGAGAAAGTGAAGTTATTGAAGAGGAATTTCATTCTGATGTGACAGAATGAGGCTGTTGAGTAATGTTTCATTTCAAAATTGTTTTATTAGCGTCTCCTGTCATCTGTAAAGTGTCGAGTATTGAGAGGGCGGTGGGATGATGACTTATTTCTACCAATTCCATCTCTCTAAAAAAATTTTTTTTATCTCCTGCAGTGGGTTTTGTTCTGAATGTGTGTCAGACTCGATTGGAAGATGAAGAAGACGAAATACAAGGAAGATGTCTCAACTGAATCTTGTTATAAACCCTATACAGCATAATCTTGTTTTTA
>JADMLL010000001.1:6850861-7000364 GCA_016920875.1 Columbicola columbae | reverse complement strand
GGAAAACAAAGTTTGGCCCTAAGCCTCCAATATCTGTTTAAACCACGGTCGCCATCTTGGAATTGATTGTCAAGAGACTTTTCAATCGGTTTAAACAACCCGAGTGTCGGTAGTACAATTTAAAGAAGACACTGCTACCGAATTTAGGTTGATTTTAACGTCCTCCAAGTCACTAGAGAAATTTCGTTTCTCTATATTCCGCCTTGTGAGAAGTGTTTAGACAACTTTCATTACAACAACTACAAACTAAGCAACAGTTGAACACTGTTCTCCCATCTCACCCGTCTATTTCGTCCCCTGGTCCCTTCTCTCTACTATTCCCATTCTTTTCATCTTCTTCCCTTATTATATTCTTCTAATTCCTACCGTTTTTAGTCTTACTCATTTGTATATATCGATTTATACACCTTTTTCTCTCTTCCATAATCCTTTTTCATCCGCTATTATAGTTTCGTAATTAGGCCTAACATTCTCTTATAATTGTTGCGGGAGGCCTGAGACGAGGTAAAGGACCTGACTATAATTTGTATAGTCGTGAGTTCAAATCCTCATCCCGTATCTTTTGATATACCTGGGATGATAGACGGAAAGATGTAATAATTATGCCTTTCATACATTTCTGAAATTTGTTTTAGGATTACAACCTCTCAACCTAGGAACTGAATCAGACTGTTGCCAAATATGATCATACAGGTGACAATTTAAAATCTATGAGATCTTCTTCATCTTCTTTTGGTAAGCTCTGATCTCCTATTTGTTGAACCGAAATCTCGCATTGGTTCCTCCAATTTACGTCTTTTTGTGGTGTAGTGGTTTAAGTGTCCGACTAAGAAGTTATAGTCGCCAGTTCGAATCCTCCTCCCGTGTCCTGTTATACCTGAAAAAGAGTGAAAAACGGGATTAAACCATAAACCACGTCTTCTTCTACTTAACTAAAGAAGATGAAGATACTTTGACATACCCCGTAGTTTCATTACAGTTTCGTCCAATCTTGAAGTAGCTTCCTCCTGAGCTGAGTGAGCTTTTTGAAAAATTTTTTTTTTTCGCCATCAAGACAAAACTGAATCCTTCAACACATCACAGCTAAGAAGAAAACGCCTGTTGGACTGTTGCTAAGAAAGTATGGAAGAATTCTTCTAAGTGAGAGTTGGGAGAATATCGCAGTGACCCTCTACCATAGCAAGAGACAAACCTAACAGACGGACGAGGCCAAAGATAACTATTACCAATGGCGTCACCACCATATCGAAGCTTCACTTAACTGCCAAACATCACAACTGACAGATGCCTGTTTCCTTTTTCGACAGCAGCAACCTAAACATTTCACTTCAAATCAGTTCCTGCGGTAGGAAACCACTGTAACACCCACTCCAAGACAGGCGTATATTAATAGTTGAAACAACTACACAAATTAATTACTCAAAAACCTTTTAAATTTTCAATTTCGGATTAAAATCATTCAAAGATGGAGGAAGTAGCAACCCTCCAAAGCTCTCAACCCCGAAAACTTCCATCACGATCAAGATCATCTTGCGATTCTGACGTCATTTCAATTAACAAAGGACCGGAACAAGGCCAATTAATTAACTCGAATGAAGTGAAAGACAAACTTTAATAAAATTCTATTTAATAAAATACAATCAATCAATCAATCAATCTATCGTGACAAGAATAAAATAATAAATCCATTCAAGATGTACTCTTAACTAATCTCTCAATAAATAGACATCTTATCTAAATTTTCTGTTCCCAAAAGTTTTAGGAAGGCTCGTCCGACGCAACATTGAATAAATAGATAAAATAAATTCAAACGTGAATAAATAAGATTCAGAATTACCAACTTAACAATAGATATAAACAAAAGAAAATTTTTATTTTTCGTTTTGAGTACGATATCTCCTTTAAAAGTCACTTTCGACTGAAATGAATGAAATAAAATTTAGGTGACTAAGAAAGTGTTTTAAAACAACTCGAAATCCATAAATAATTATGTTTACATAAACAATAAAAAGTAGCCGAAAAAGATATAAATAATTAAAATTTCCGTGCGGACTTTAGTTCCTAATTTTTTTAAGTGAATAAATGGACCCTTAATGGATTTTTTTTGTAATTAGTTTTCCTTTCTAAAAAAAATGGAAGTGAAAGCTCTTTTTGGGACAAAAAAATTGGAGAGGCAAAGACTAAGTGGAGGAGATTAGGGTTGTTAAATATTAAAACCTTTCCTGTTGGAAATTAGGTCGGAGAGAGTGGAGAGGAGGCGGAGGATGGGACACTGCTTGCAATTTTAATTTGTTACTTAGGTTTGTGATCTGAATGGATTACAATTAAACACTCAAAGCTCTCTAATTATATCTCTATGCTAGGTGTAGTTTTCGGTGATGGTGAGTTTTTGTAGTGAGGAATTTACTTTCTTATTGTCAAGACAGCATTCATTTTAAAGTTGGAAACATTCGATGGGTAGACTGAACAGGTTATTGAGTGCTGTTTGGGTTTGTTGGGTTTGCTTGGGTGGATGCCCTTCTTTCTTCCTTTCTGTAGGTTCTTGTTTTTTGTCTTCCTTTCTTTCCTGTTTCTCATTTTCGTTCTGTTCTCTCTTAACTCCTTTCTATTTCTGTGTGTTTAATCCATCTGTTTGGTTCACTATTTCTTCATTTGATCCTTCTTTTTGGGTCATCCTGGAGTGGTTTCCAAAAACCAAACCAGGAAGTCTGTCAAGCTCCGTCAACCCTAACTGTTGTCTGTTATGGGTTTAGTTTGTTACTTTGTAGTGTAGCCTGTAAGACTTATAGCAAATAGAATTAACGATAATAATAATAATTCTCTCGGTTCTTCTTCAAAAGCTGTTCATTCAGAAAATCAAAACTGTAGTTACAACATGACGAGAAGAACAGTTTGCAGGTGGCGCTGTTATCGAAATCATCCTCAGACGAAGTAAAAATTGGAAGACGTCCTACTTTCTCTCTCTTTTCTGTTCCTGTCTTTGATCTTTTTGTCTGTCATCATCAAATCCTTTCACTCCTCTTTTCTGTTGGTATGTATTCCGGGCATCCAGATTTTCTATTCTCATCCATTAGTTGTGTCCACATTCGTGAGTTTCCTTTCTTGATTCCCCCAACAACTTCTCCAGCATCTCAATATCCGGTTCGACAGTCTAACCCATCAAATAACTAAAACAAAAATAAACAAAAAAAATTATCTCAAGACAGGAACTTTGACAAACGATCACAACAGCCAACATTCTAAACACCAAAAAAATATTCTTTAAACTACAAACCAAATCCTTACAGTATAACCCAACATCAAACTGGTTTCTGTACGTCTTGAAGAGACAACATAACCTTCTCTCGGCTCCATTCACCTATATTCAAGAAGAAGGAATTGAAAACGCGAACAAATTACAAAAAAAAGGAAGAAAAATTCTTTTAAAATATTATAAAATCATATTCATGCTCTAAAAAGCTCTTCTCAAAAGCTTTCTGAATAAAGTTCCAAAAAAAACGAAGAAAATTCCTTTCGGGCTTAAAGTTGGCTCTCTCCTCGCGTTTGCCAAAGTTTCCTGTCTCACGAGACATGGAGCTCAAACTTTTTTCATCTTTTCCGAGCTTTTAAAACAATTCCCAACTTTATATAAATTATATTTTATTTTTGTTTATACATATACCATATAATTTGATTCAATAAAAAGGAAGGAACGAACGAACGAAGGGTAGGAAGAAACTGAGACAGTAGGAAGATTACTTGGAAACAATTTTGGGTAACCCTAAGTCGAACAAACTAATTTTAAACTTTTCAATATCATCTAAACAACTAATTTTATCTATCTTTTATCTACCGATACATATATTTGCATAATATATTACTTGAATAATATCCTTTTTGTCTCTCATTTTCAGAAACTCAAAAAGAAAATCTTAGTCAGAAGAAATCATTTCCGAGTTGATAACCGAACGATCGGATGTCAAATTATAAACCAAACCACCGGATATTGGAAGATTAACGGCCGTCAGGAAACGTGATAGGACAAGATAACAAACAGAATTGTGGTTAGGCGACCCTTGGACAGGGCTTTCGGAAAACTCCAACAGGAAGCTGACATCTTCGAACGGGATTATTAATTAATTGAATGGAAATAATTGGAGAAGCTAAACCTCACACTTTCCCCTGGAGAGGCGTTCAAATGTTAGCCATTTATCTAGTTAAAACCGCTGACAGATTCCTATCTTGTACCGATTTATGACGTCACAGAGGATCTTGTTCATCGTTTTCCTCTCGTTTCCTGACTGCCGTTTTTGGTCGATTTTCTTTTGCTGTATTCTTAAACGTTAATCTGGATTAGTGAGTTAGATAAGAGATTAAATCCTCTGGATTTTAATCGCGGGAGATTTTGAGACTAAACTCTTCAGCAAGCGGAAGGAGATTTTAAAATCGAAATAGTGTGAACAAAGACCAGGTTTTGAAATGATTTCTTCCGTCTAACATCAAAATTTTAAATAAATAAATAAATTGGACGTAAATAAATAAATAAAACTCCGGGAAATGATTTCCGGTTTTCGCTGTTGCGGAAAGGAAAACTTAAAACCGGGGTGCAATCAATAAATTATAATGTGAGATAGATAGATAAATAAATAACGTTGATTTGATCCCGAATTATAGAGCAATAAATGGGACTAAAATGAGAGATAAAATGAGAGGATAAATCTAGGCGGTGATGTAGTACTCATTCCTCTTGCGGCATTTCTCTCTGGCGATGTAGCAGAGAGCAATTGTGATGAGGAAAGCGATCGTTATCGACATTCCGATGCATGTCCATATGATCTCCTCGTTTATGCCAGTGTAGCTGCGATCTGAAAAAATAAATATAAATAAAATGAATTCTTGTTTATGATGACAAAGAATGTCAAGAGGCAAGCAAACAAACAAGGAAATAAATAAAAAAATTCTTCAACTTTGCATTAACAAGGCAAAAATCCCGGGAAAAAGGAAATTTTTGTGTTTTCGGATTTCCAGAAATTTATTCGACCGAATTTTTCCTTTCATTCCGACAGCAAGAGTTTGATGAAAGGGTTGGAGCAATGTTTTCTTGTTATTGCTTGAATTTTCGTGGCCGTTTATGTTAATCGGCAGTGATGGCGAACCCATGACACATCTGGGCTCGTTTCTGATGTTGGATTTGGAGGATCTTCTGATTCTAGACCCAGCTCATCCGCTGGTGGGTTTGGAGGTTCCTCTCACATCTTCAAACGTAATTCAAGCATTTGTCTCTCATAACGGCTGTAGTTGGTACTATTAATATTATTATTTACGTTAATAATATAATTCTGAAAGCAGAGGGCGGAGGGAGAGTCATCCTGAAAATTCATCCTAAACCTGTGGCGATGGTTTGTCAGGAAATATGAACACATCGAATTTGGTGTCAGGGTCACCTTGCCAGCTATCTGCACAGAATAAAACGAAGGAAAGTAGCTGGTGCCCACACTGATACGGTTGGGAGGACTCATAATGTCCTCTTGGACAAAGACATCCGTTACTGGAACGTAGCCAGTGTCATGTTACATAGTCAGACGAACTGGGAGGTCATCGCCAAACCTATGAATGCAACCAAGAAAATTCAGTGTTTAGCCTCGGGACTATATACAGTAAAGAAGACAGAGAAATGACAATTAAGAATCGATAAAACTGGTACATTTAGTGGAATAGACTATAAATAAATATAGCGAGGAATCCAATCCTCTACCCCAAAGAAAACAAACAAAAAATTCTGTAAACTACAGGCCTACTGTGGTTGCGTTCATTTTGGGACTATCGGTTTTTACAGTTTCCTGGTTAAAATCAACCAACTACGTGGTTAGTTAAAAACCAAAAAACTGTACAATAGTGTATATAGTTCAATAAACATTTTCCTCGTCCAATTTTCCTGTATTAAAAACCTTTCGAGAGTTTCTATTTCCAGATACGCACTCACAATTAATGAAAAAATCGAGGAAGTGAAAACAGAGGCGATCACTTCAGGAAGCGAGCTCAAAATCCCTTCCGCCTGCCTCCATTTTGAGAATCCTTCATTCGATTCTAATTTTAAAGCGATAAATGAAAACACTAATTGATCTTCACGAGTCATAAATGAATAATTGGTACTCAGAGGTCAGAGGCTTTCTGCCGACACAGGATATTGACATGATGGAAATAAGGATGAGATTCCTACTGAAAGCTGATAACTCGGCTGAAGGTGATGTGTTAGAAAGACATCAGGCAACAGAGCAAATTTTCCGAATGTTACAACACCGACAACAAGGAGACCGTCTCCCATTTTATGCCTTTGTGTTCAGCGTACCGTTCTTTAAGGACCCATTATTTATCTCCATACTGTCATAGAAGCAGAAGCGAAAGCTTTTGTCGTAACAATCTAGATAAGAACGAAGTTTTAAATCTCCACTGTTGCAAACATTGTAAAAATCAAAAGTTTCCTCTTGTTAGAGTGAGACAAGTCCTACGTTGCAAGACTTATATTAAGAGTGAAAATCGGTTTATATTATATAATATAAATGAAAACACTTACCACTGGCGGCGTTGGAAATATACCCGATCTTTCCAGCGACTCGACCGCCAACAGGCATTCTTGCTCTGTAAGGTATGGCTCCGGTTTTTATTAAACTTTTGGGTGAAACTGAAAACAACAAAAAAAAACTTTTCTAAGTTGTAAATCGGACGAAAGGTTTGTTTGTGGCTTTTGACCTTTCCCGCACCTCCCAAAATGGGAATTTCAATCTTATTCTGAATCGTGTTCTTGAGTCTCTTTTTTGTTCCTCCTCCTTCAACTCATCTAAACCACGTGCACACACTAAATCTCAATTTAATTGCCAAAAATTAAAGTTGGAATTGAAATTTATTTGTGATCGCAGGGACTTTTCCACCGAGCTAACCTTTCCTCCGCTTTCCTTCCTTCCCTCCACTTCTCTTACAACTTCTCGCCGACTACCCTTCATCTATCATCATCTTATCTAGTTTTATCGGTCTTAGTGCTCTTTTATTGGTCATCATCTTCTCTTCTTGACTTCCATCTCTATAATCCGGTTGTTTTTGTGTCTCAAATCCTTGAACGTGATTTTTTGTGGTCTTTCTGTCTTCTTCTTCTTCTCAACCTCGGTCAGAGTTTAAAAACATTTCAAAAAGACTTCCCTCGTCCTTTGTCTTTTCTAAATTTTTCATTTTGAACCAGTTGTTGGTGATGGATTAACCTCAATGATGATTCACAAGCCTAAGCCCTCCCTGATGATTTGTGACGAAGGGTTGAAAGCTCTCCGCTTTCATACCCAAAGCTCAAAAGCGGGATTTAAATGCAACTGAAAAAATTATTAGCAGGCGTTGTGACCTCCCATGACTCGTGCTTTCTCTTCTCTATCGATCAATAGCCGACTGTTATGCCATTTGACATCTAGTGACGTTTAATTTCGTGAACTTTCGAACTCAGCAACCGTGTTTGTTGACCTCATTCATTATAATTCTTCCGCGTTAAGTATACACAACCCAAGTTGTGACCTCTCACGACCTTTGAACCCACGATCTTTATTTACTGTGATTCGAAACCCTCAGGCTACCTTCTTGAGTCCTTGCTTTTGACATGGGCTTGGCAAACCTTTTTCCCAAATCCTCTTTTACGAGTTTTCCTTTTGATTTGTTTTGTTTGCTGTTTTCCTCCGGCAATATTTTACTTCAACAGGGAAAATCGAAGATAATCCTATGAAAATAAGTTAATAAGAGGGAAATGTAAAATAAATAAAAAATCAAACTCAACTCGGGGGAAGCGAGAAAAGGAAAATTTTCCTTCCCTCGGTCCCTCTCTCCTCTTTTATTTAACCATAATTTCCCTGTTTTCATGGGAAAAGCCTCGAGTCAAACTTCGTAATACTCATTCCAAAGGCAAAAAGAAAGAAAAAGTAGAAGAAATGAATAAATAAAAAAAGAATTTTCCTTTTGATTTTCCACAGAACTCAGGTTTGAAATTAGATTCAAGTTGAAGCTCACATTTCTTGATGGAAGGCGACGCCATGAAGCGTAGGATTTGGAGGAAAAATCATTGGAAGGAGTGAGGTGAGGGAGAAGATCAGAAAAATTTTGTTTATAAAGAGACCTACCTAAGAGGAAAAGAAAAAAAAATTTTTTTTTTTTATTTCTTTCTTCCTTCCCTACAGTTTGGAAAAAGAGTGAAAAGAAATTTGACAACATTTCAACTTTTCTTTTATCAAAGAGTAAACAAAATCCGAAATTTTCTTTTTCCTTTTTTTTAATGAAGGGATGAAAGATGATGGAGTAGAAAATAAAACTTTTGAAAAATTCATTTATTTACCGAAAATTTTTTTGTTATAACGCGATAGAACGCGAGACGACAATTTTCATTTTCTTCTTCGTCGCTGTCAATCCGTAATTTGCCCGAGTGATTAATGAACCTTTTCAACCCCCACCTCCCATTTCCTTCTTCGAGAAAACCTTTTAGTCTTTTCCTTTGACGCGTCTCATCCAAAAACGGAACGTAACCCAGTCCGTAACCGTAACCCACGTCCCATCCTACTTTCAACACATAAATTTCCCAAAGGAAATTCCTTTTTGACGTCCACCCTGATTGTAGCCGCTCTTCCTCTTTAAAATGTAAATGAAACCGACGCGTGAACTCAACACCCAAATCCGCATCCGGTAATTTACATCCGGTTCCGGTGAAAGTGGTGTTAAACGGTTGGGTTTGAGCTTTGGAAAGGACAAATTGATAAAGGACACCGAAAGGGCAAGAGTGATGAGTTCGAGGTGATATGGGAGCGTTTTGGAGGATAGATGGAAGTATGAAAGGAAAGGAAAATGGAAAGTAATAAAAGACACGATGCCGAAGAAGTAAATTGGAAGGAACGACAAAATCGAACGCAACAGGTTCACTGAGAAGAAGGAAGGATTTCATTTGAAAGAAAGTCGATCGGGTTGACAACGTCCAAAGGAAACAAAGGAACAATAGCAACAAGTCAAATTCAATCTACCAAATCATCGGAAGTGTTTCTTCTTGGATGAGCCTGATGATGGGTCGGCAGGAAAATAGTTCAAATAAATGACCGGGGATCGTGATGCAAGTCTTTCGATTGATTTCACATGAACAAAGTGGCATCAGAATGTGACGCCATGGAACTCTCAGGATGGTTAACTAAACCTCCATCCTTTTTCCTTTCATTATACTAATTAGCCTGAATCCTTTTTTTAACGAACGGAGGCGGGACTCGTTAGAGGATTACAAATCACAAGAACAAAGCTTCGAACTGTTGGTCCACGAGCAGCAAAAACTGTTTAAACAAAAGCGAAACGTCGCTTTGTCATCTGTTCCCAGCAATCCCGCCACGTCGGAAGGTCACGGATTGTGACTAGTGTCTTTGGGAAATAGTTTGCTAACTTTATGACCTTCCACCATCTACAGACTAGCAAAAACTTTGACAAAGGTCTGAATAACTATCCCTATCGCTTTAAATAGTACATTAACCCATCTGAAACTCTATCCCAAGTTTATTGATAATTCAAGTGGGGAAGGGAATACGAGTATTCCCGTGGAGTCAATTTAATTCCTGTTTTAGAATAAATTTCTATAACAGAGCCTTTACATCGTTCAATATCCATTAAAACCTTTCATCCAATCTGTCAACGACTTCAAACTTGTACGTAAACACCTGGTGACACGCTTGCTGACACCCAAGAAATTGATTTTGAATTTCACCTCGTGAGAAAAATTTCTCCTGTTGTGTTTGATTATAGTTTCTCTCTTGTACTTGGAAGTGTTGTGTGTTTCTTTTCTTCTTCTTAGTTCTTCCTCCCTTTTTGAAAATTTTAGCTTCGTAGCTAATCCCTCTTGGGATTATAAAGCAGCTTCAGTTTGTTTATTCTTAACTATATTTTCTTTTCTCCCAGGAATATACTCAGTACTTATACTCTAAAATGGGTTTATATACAGTTATTCCCTGTAGAACTCGTTCAGTTATACCTGTTTTCAAAATAGAGCTAAGCTATTGTTGGGATGGGTTTTGATTCAGGTAACATGAATTCATATAGTAATGTGTACAAACTTTTGGGACAATTGTTGCAGGTACTAATCTTCATTCCCTTCTTCTTTTGTTCTTCTTTGTATTTTGAAACCTTTTTCTATTTTTTCCCCTCTCCCTCATGAGGTTCTCTCTTAAAGGTCTTTGTTTTTGACCTGAAGATATCAAAAACCGTCAAGGTTGGTGAAACATGTAAACTGTAATACAGTTCTTAATATATATATTTTAAGTATAAATTGTGAGGTCTTGGGTGTAGTCGTGAAGGCGTCTGAGTATAGAAGCTATGGTCGTGGTTTCCAATCCATATCCTGAGGACCAAACCCAAATGAAGAAAAATTCGGTAAGTCTAAGGGCCAGAACACAAATCACAAGACTTTGGGTTAAGTTTTGTCAGAAAAATTTCCAAAACTGGATCAAATGAACATCAGACAGGTACTCGATTATGCTTACTGTTCAGACTTGTGCCCATTAATTCTTGTAAGGTGATTCATTCCGTTCAAGGCCAGGAGGTTTAAGAAAAAAAGGAAAATAGCATAAAAGGCTGCCCCATACCTCGATATTTCGTATACCTGAAACTATGCCAATTGTTAAGTGATCCATCCCGACCTTTTTGAGGAGATGTTGATTGTCACAATAGGCCGCTTTGATGGGTCATTCAATCGAATAAGAGTTGTCAAACCATTTTGAGGGTATAAATACTGGGATGTGTGAATCAATAAAACATTCCGAAATCAGGAATCAGTGGTTTTGTTTCATACAACCTTACCATCACCACTAAGAATGATTTTAAAGCATCAGAGGAGTTGTCCCTTGGGAGCCTCCCTCAAATATATCAGCGACCGCCATAGGGCGAATCAATCCTGAAGCGTCAGGAATTCCGAACACTTTCAAAACTATGCTCGCCATAAGGGACAAAGGAACTAAAAACTCGGCACCCTGTGAAGAAGTGAGGTAACACACAACAGAGTATCCTGGAAAACCAAGCTCAACAACTCCATTCCAGGCTACAAAACCATATTAAGGGATCCGGGAAAAGCTGTTACATCTTCAAATATTATTTTCAATAAAAATATGAAATCTGTAACTAATTCAAGAGTTTATTGGATGAAAAACAGATATAAACATAACCGTATATAGCAAGGTAGCAAAAAATAAAACTGAGAATGTTATTCTGACGTATATAATAACCTTAAAATGAAATCTAGGAAAGAAATGGAGCAGCTGCAAAATACTGTAATACGTCAGGAGAGTTTATTGATGTTTCATTTTACCTCGACTTTCCTTCCAGTTTCCCTCCCAGCCACACACACACACGAGTAAACAATCGACGAACGTAACAACGTTCTCGAGGATTCTAGCAGTAAACCAGAGTAAAGAATACCGTCTTTATAACTCTCTCTCCTCTTCCTCCGCCATTGTATAATAAAAACTCTCCAAATTAAATTTAATTTATAAACTATACGCGTGCGTATAATTGACTTCGTTGTTTGTTTTCCTTGTGAAACGTGAGACTTAAGACTTCTTTAAATATTTGATCTTATTAAACTAACTACCGAAAAATATGAAACCCTTCTCCTTCTCCTCCTCCTCGTCTTCTTCGACTTGGGTGTCTTTTCTTGGAAGATGGAAAAAAAATTTTATGTTCCCTGAAGAAATATTTGGAATCTTTGTCGAAGTTCTTCTTTCATACCCAACCACCCTGTCCATTGTTCTAATAAAATTTCTCCTTCAGAAGTGGAAGGAAGATCCACTTCTTCCTCCTCCTCCTCAAACTTTCTTTCTTTCTTTTCATCGTTAAACGTTTTCATTGTTACTAAGTCTACCAATTGACAGCCGGTCTAATTGCATTCTCGGGAAAATTGGTGGAAAATTTCCATCGGGATAAGAGCGGCTTCCCGTGGGCCTTTGGAATTTTCACGAAAAAAGAAAATTTGAGTAAAATTTCATTTTCATCTCACTGAAAACGTTGTTAGCCGACAAAGAGAATTAACAAGTAAAAAAAAAAATTTTTTTTTTCAATAGAAAAGGGAGGAGAGAGAACAATTCAGAATAGAAAAGGTGAAGGCAAGGCAGGAGGAGGTAGGAGTCGGGAGAGAGGCAGGAGCCGGACGAGGAATATCTTTCATAAAAAAAATTGAATTTTCAAAAGGTTTGGGTGGATTCTGAAAAGGTTGTATGTTATGACGCCATCAACGAATAACGAAGCTAAAATGTGTTTGTGGAGAGATTTTTCAAAAAAAAATTTTTTTTTCCCTCCTCCATCCTCCTCCGCCTCACTTCTTCCTCCTGCTGTCCTCTTTTGATTTCTCTTCCCCATGGTTTTTCATTAATTTCTATTGTCCCTTCCGGGAACGTGGGATATCAAAAACTCCGACATATGTTGCAAAAAAGAAACATTTCCCTCTGATTTATTTTAATATTTCCTCCTGGGGGCTTTCCGTGCCTGGATTTCCATGACTGACTACGTGACTGTCAGTTCTATTATACAATTTCATACCAAATTTGAGTGTCGTGTTCATATTTCTATGTTACGACAACGGTATGCTTCTATACAAGTAAAAGAAGCGAAGGAAATTGTTGTATCTAAAAAATTTCCCCGGTAAAGCACAAAACCCCAAACCTTCGCTGTTGTCAGTAGGAAAGGTACCACTCAAACTGTCATATTCTAAAAACCTTTCCCAGAACAGTACTTCCCATAAATCCGGCGTCAAAAATATCAGACCGCTGTGAAAATGACCGGAACTCTTCATCCAATCCTCGGTACCTTCCAAAACAGGTTGGATAGTCCTCCTTAACGTTCACTTCAGTATTCTGCAGTTTCATGAGAAGCAAAATTTCATGACGAATTCTCCAACCGCGACATTTTGTTTTAATACTTCATTGTCGATACTGTTTATTGAGTAACAGAACTTCGTAATTAAATCGCCACCATTTGCATTCGAGAGAGAATGAGGGCAGTGTGGTTTCTTAAGTCTACAGCAACAGAGAAGAGTACATCACACATTTCCATCTCTTTAAACCCAATTCCATACTCCGGATGTAAAAGCTTTCTTTGATATTCTTCACACAGTTCAGACTTTTCTCCAGGCAATTGAACTTCTTCTAGAATTCCCAATCACGTATTCCAACAGCCCTACACACCCGACAGCCGACATTTTGAAAGTAAAACAAAGGCCGTATGGGAATGTGCATTCATTTCTATAATATTTCCCCGTCATAACATCCCATTCTAACGAGAACATAAATCTTGTCGCTCGGAATCTGACAAAGTTTATTTCCCCGAACCATTAAATATAAGATCACGTGACATATGCAACCACGAGGGACATTTCCAAGCGGAAAATTTGGAATTTTCACAGTTCGCCAGTCCCTCATAGGACTTTGATGTACCAAAGAATGAGGGAAAAAAAGGCTGCGAATAAAAGACAGGCGAACAAAACAGTTTCCTGGAGAAGGAGTAGAATGTAATGGCCGGCGGCGAGTCTCGGGGGTCTATCTCCACCTGAAGCCCTGGAAGAGGAGAGTTCCGGGAGCGAAAATCGGTTTCTATAGCTGGAGAAAGGCTGCGGCGATCGATTTCCGTTTTGAAGTCGACCAAACGAAACAAGGAAAAATCCTTTTTTTTATCTCTCGTCCTTAATTATTAAATCTATCTTTTATTCTCTCATCTTCTCTCGTTTTTGTTCCCTGTTGTTTGACCTTTTCTCAATCTTCGTCTTTGTCCCTTGAGATCGACCGTCTCGTTCAGAGAATAATAAATCTTGTTACGACTCAGAGATATTTGATTTCTACAAAAAGCTGAGCCTTTTTCTTCTCCTTTTCTTGTTCTTTTTTGTTGCCGAGATAAAAAAACTTGAAAGGAGGGAAAATCCGCAGGAACTAAAGCCCGTGAGCGAGGCTTTGCCGATCCTTTTCACGGTCGAAGGATTTCCGGTTTGACGTTTCTTTAAAAGGGAATAACTTCGTCTCCCGGTCGTAAATCTTCACGAAAGAGGAAGATAACAGAATCGAATAGGGAACACGATCATTTCTCAAAAAACGAAATATAGTTTCCCGAACTTTTAACAAGAGGAAGGGAAAAAGCGGCAAGAACAAGGACAACAAGGAATGCGATCAGAAAACCTCAAACAAACCGATCTTTCAGATTGTTGGAAAGTCTTTCCAGACATTTATGCGAAACCGCTCATTGAGCAGACCCGGGAAAGTCATTATCATTTCCTTTTCCTTCCCTTGGGTCAGCGGCTGGAAGCTTTCAACATTTACAAATAAAAATAAAAAAAAGCTGAGAAAGAAAATTGAAAGTTGAGAAAATGTTAATCTTTGTCGTTTACAGTAGAAAGCTCTTTTGTTGTCATCTTAAATATCCTCGGAAGGGCATGGAGAGAGGATGAGAGAGGAGGGAGAGGAGCAGAGAGGGATGGTGAGAAGGAGAGAGGAAGTGACGAGGGTAGAAGATGGAACGCGGGCAGGGGTTTTCCATCTCTAAACGGGGAAAATCAATCTTGTGGGAGAGCAAACAATTTTCGTTTCAATCTTCCATTTTCCGAAGTTTTTCTTTCTCTCTCTCTCCTTCCGTTTCAGTAATTTGTATTTTTAATAAATTCTAAATTAAATATTTCCTTAAGAATCCTCATCTTCCTTTGCTTATTTTCTTGACGCCTTTCATTTTTGGTGAGTTCCTCAACAGGTTTCTCCTCCTTTCACTTTCACCATCCACATCCAAAATTTAAATTTCTCCCAAAAAGAAACAAAACAAAGAATCAAATTACATCTGTAATCCCTTTCCGTGACAAAATGAAATATTTCTTTCCATTAAAAACCAAAATGGCCGTCATTAAAGCCGTTTCCAAGGCTCCATGACATTCTATTAAAAGGTGGAAGCTCATAAACCATAATTCTTCTCTCTCTCTCTTCATTCTTTCCATATTCTCCATCAAATAAAGTCAAAATAGCGTTTGGAATCAAAATGAATTCTCACTTTTCCCTGTCACCAAAGTTTTATTGTTTTTCAGAAATAAATAAAAAAGGAAAAAGGGATGGGAAGGGAAAGTATTCACGGGAAAACATAAAAATGGAATTCGAGGAAAACGGGAAAAACAAGAGACGATAAAGGACGTGGCTGCTAACATTTTATTGCGGACATTTTCAAAGTTAATCATATGTTTCGAGTTATGAGAAGAACATGAAAACAGACAGACAAAGGGACGGACGAAGTAGAAGGTCGAAGGAAACTCTTCCAATTTAATATTTACGGTTCCGATTTCCCCGACGTAGCTTTCCTCTTCGTTTATATAAATTTGTTTGTTTGTTGGTTTTATACTACGAAAAACATATTTACAACAATATATTATACGAACCTGAGAGAAATATCTTACAGTATAGTTACGAATAGAATGAATACATAAATAATACTCGGGATTATTCATAACCACAACATACTGATAATACACGTCGTTGACGTATCCTAATCAGGAGAGCACACAGTATTTGGTCGCTCAGACACAAAGCGTACTCGTGTAATCAGCAATCAACAAAACTTCGACAAGTTCGGTGAGTACTCTTACGAATAACGCAATCATCCAGTTGGACCTAGAAATGATGTCGGTTCTGTACGCTAAACATAACATACATTTCACGGTAAAAGTGATAAATCAGGCGAATTTGTATAGCTTCCGGCAATTTTTCATAACAACCAACAAATATGATAAAATACTTCTCATGTATATCTCTCACATCCTGTTGGGAGGTTCATTTACTGTTCCAGACAAGCACAACTACTTCAGAAGGTGAGCATGTGAACAAACTTTGATTAAATTCTCTGTTACAACCTGGATACTTTATAAACTACCCGGTAAATATGATAAATAATCAGTGATTTATCACATTTCCCATGATGACAATGAAAATTGCCGGGAACTATACAAATTCGCCTGATTTATCACTTTTACCGTGAAGTCTATATTAGGTTTAACTCACAGAACCGACATTATCTTCAGGTCCAACTAGTAGTACACAGTATATAGGTTTAAGAGAATGAAGTGAAAGGGTAGTCTAAGAAGAAAGAAGAAGAAACATGTCAGACAAACCATTTTACAGAAGACCAAAAAGTCTTTACTATATTGCAAGCCTATCATTATAGAGTCCTTGTAAGCCTTGTATGTAGGTTTACTGTAGGCTTTCCTGTTTTGGACAGCTCAACGACGCGCATAATCCTGTTGGATGGTAATTTTCTTACCCCAGAATGGTTTGTGAAAATGTTGGGATTAGCACGCGGCTGTTTCTTTTAGGTCTAATCCAGATTTTCAGGTTTGAGTACAACAGGATACGGAAGGGGGATTTGAATCCACGACCATAACACCTACACTCGAGAAATGTAAGAGCTACACCAAGCCTGACATTTTGAGAGGAACAGAGACAAGATTCCTGTCAGTTTCGTTTCTAACATTCTCCTTCTTCTTGATGAATTATAACCCAAAGTCACCCCCGAGAAATTAAAAAAATCTTCGCACTTTCTCTCGAAGAACACATTTTCCCTTTCTCACAACAACCTTAATTAATTTATATCTTTCTGTTTAAGCAAGATTTTCCATCAGGTTTTCCGAAAGTTACAAAGACTATCACTCCCTGGAAACATTTTTATTAAATCGATTCGACTACGATGACACTAACGAACAGATAATAAATTAAAAAAGAATTTTATAAATTTTAATTTATTTACTTCATCCTAAGAAGACATTCCACACTTATTGTTATAACACGGAACAATAGTTTCATGTAATAACAACCAGTATTTCCCGTCAGCATTTGGGTAGTCTAGCTTTCATAAACTTTTTAAAACTTTCAACAATAACACGATTAATTTCATTTCCTTAGACAAAAATCCCTTGACAAACTTGATGATAAAAATTATTTTTATGAATTTTTAATTTGTTTTTCAACAGTGTATAAAAATATATTATCACTCCAATTTTAAATATACTATTATTATTTACTCAGTGAATAGCTTCGTGGTGACAAACATTTTGTCACAAACGGTTTTTGGAAATATTTATTTTGAATACACTCAACGTAAGACGAATCATTCTCTACTCATTCAACCGATCCTCTCGCTAATTATCTATGTGTATTAAGGTTAGGTAGTATTAGTAGTTAGTGACATAAGACCGAGAATGTTATTTTTGGTACCCGGAAGAGGCATGTTCATATACAAACATATTCATAATCACGAGGAAGGTTTTAGGGAAATCCAGGAAGATTTAACCAGAAAAACGTTAATCCCACTTTGACTGATGGTTGAGGTATTCATCTACCTGACAGAGAAAATATTTCCTGGAGAACTATTCTTCTGACCTAGGATAGAATCTTGACTTCAGGTCGCCCTGTGGTATAAATAATTTGTCCCTTTCCTAATAGTATAATATCGATTAGTATTTTCCCTCATTTTTTTTCATTTATAAAAATCCTTTGCATCAGGAACACTACAACGTGTCCAAATATGTAGTGTTAAAAACGGTTTTTGTAAATTTCAATTTGATTACTTTCAACGTAAGAAGACATTCTCGACTCATTTTCATAGAATCATTCAACCGATCCTCTCGCTTCATCTTCTGCTAGTTTTATACAATCAATTATAATTAACCCAAAATTCAGTATATTTAAATATTTAATCACGTTTAATTAATTTATGTCTTCTTGTTTGAACATTTTTCTCTCGGCTTTTTCATTAGCTTTAACGAAAATTAAACAAAAAGGTCCTCACTCATTAACAATTCCACAAGGTAAATCATAATTTCATAAATACTGCACACCCAATCTTTATTTATTTATTCGGTTTATTGTTATCATACCAACTATTCATACAATCTTAGATGAAAGTGTTGTTGTTATCTAGCTCTCATACGAGTGATCTATAGATAACGTCTTTACAATCGAATGGGAGGTCTGCTGTTGAGTGGTCAAATCCACTGACCAACCAACTACTTCACTATAGATCCTCTCATAACTAAGCTCCGAAACGGGACTCAAACCCATAAATGTCATCACGATAACTGGACTACTTGCACTACAATCACTACAACTTCTTATTCTTCCTGAGTGTGTTAGGAATCATAAACACTCGTTGAATCTCGATTATGATCGAATGTTATTGTAGTAAGGATGTTGTGAACTGTCATCAAGTCTCGACTGTGACAAATTTAAAAGTGTCAGTTATGTGAAAGTGATTTTCATAATTTATGATTTGTTTAGTTTATTATAAGAACTCATTATCAATCCGTTACGAGAATATTATTTAACGTCATCATGTTATAAGAAAGGTTTGTCTACCCTGAAATTTAAAGAAATGAAAATTAAGCGACTGTTGGATCAGCAGCAACTGAGGGACGATCATGACTTTCACAGAAAATGGAGGATGTTAAGAAATAAATATTGTTTGTTGAGTTTGTTTGGTTTTCCGAATACAGGAAGATAAATTAACAATTGTATGTGTGACACGTGTATGTATGTGACGTTATATTAATCTTTCATTATAGTGTCAACTGGCTCTGACGAATTTATAATTAACATTGTAATTATGTTGAGCAAAGTAAGTTGTTTCCTTGACACGAAACGTGTGGGATGTTTGGATGATATCGCTTAATCTCTTCTAGGACCACGCTCCCAACAAAGATTTATATTATTCGAGAGAAATTTCGGATTGGAAAGGGGAAAAACAAAAAGCTCTGACAAAAGACTTTCCCTCATCTCACCTTTGCTTTTGCGCAGTTTTCGTCAAAAACACGTTCGAGGGGGAAAACTTGGATGGACGAGTGAACAGCGAACGAACGAATGAACGGGCTGACGTTCCGATCGTCAAGTAATGTTATTAATTGAGGTAAAATTCCCCGGAAACCGGAGTTGATCTTTCCCTTTCCACATTTTCCTGCCGTTTTTCCTCCTCCCAATGAACCCCAACCCAGGCCAAGTTCTAGTAACCCAAGCAAAAAGGTTCCATTGTATTTGGCTTCCCCCGGGGGAGGTTTCCCCGGTTTCCGGATCATGGCTTTGTTTCAAGCATTCGAAAAGGTGTTCGCTCATGAGCGAGGGATGGAAATGGCTGGAGTATGAGAGGGAGGCTGTTGGATTTGGGGATGAAAAGGTGAAAGGGTGAAAAATGTATCAAATTTCGAATTAGACTTCGTTATCTGGCTCAAAAATTTTCAAAAACGCCTTCGTCATTTATTTCCGCCGATGAAATACGGTTCTAAGACTTTTGCAAAATGGCTGCCGAATGGTTTCCGGTTCGATGAGCTTAATAATATTTTTGATGGGATTATATTTTTAACTTTTTTTTTGGGGGGAATATCTTCGAATGTGAGAGGAATTTCTATTTAAGGCTCTCTCTCTCTCTATTTTCACTTTTTTCCTGTCGTCTTACTACTTTCCAGTTATTACGAACGTTTCTCCTCAGTTTATGAATTATTAGTCAAGCACGTAACGCTTAAATGTAGAAGTCCTTCAACCTTGCCAACAGCTCTTCAAGCCCTTGACTAACTTCCACAATGGCCTCAGGACTGAGATAGAGATAAATAAAACAGATAAAAATCTATAAACCCGTGCTTTTTGCTTTCTTCCGGAAAGCTTTTCAACCACTTCGACGCCGTTCCCGGAAAAATTGTTTTTCTTTCTTTCTTAATAATCGTTTTCTTTGTTTTGGATTCTTTCTTTGTCCTTTTAATTTGATTTCCTTTCAGTCGACTTCCTCCCACCTACTTCCCACTCTCTCTTTTTCATTTTGTAACCAAAGTGTAAAAGGATTTTCCATTTTACTAATTGAAAAGGATAGTCACTCGAAAGAACGGAAAGCTCCGACAACTGGGACAAATCCTGTTAAAATGTTTATTCTTCGGCCCAGAGGTTTCGACTGACTCAAGAACTTCGTTCTACATCATAATTATGTTTAATAATTCAATTAATGAGTGAGTAAAAGGTCGAGAAATGAATCTGGGATTTTCTATTTACGACGATGAGGAAGATGGACACTCATGACCCATTTCCATCAGCCCTATTTCCGTTAAAACTTCCATCACCTGAATCAGCCTTCTTCACCTACAGCAATGTAACGAAATCGGGAGAGATCTCAATAGATTAGGGTCAATCATCATTGATTGTCCTCGTTTTTATGGGATTTCCGTGTTTCGAAGCAATCCTCTTTCAAAATACATAAAATAAATTCCGATCTAATAAAATTTTTATATCCGTTTCCTGTTCTTCCTCGAGAAGGCGTTTTATGGGAGGATTGTTCTCGTAGAACGGAAAAAAGGAGGGAAACTCTGATTTATGACTTTTCCTCTACTTTAATTGCTTTCTTATACATAGATGAAAAGCAATTTCGATATTAAAAAAAAGAAAATTATTTATTACGGTTTACCAACTGCTGACAGATTTAGGATTCTAGCCACGTTCTACTATTGTTAGTTTTATTGCTTACGACTTAGACGTATTCCGAAGATAAAAGGTATTTAAGTGACATAATAATCGAGACGTTCATACCTTTTGTTATACAATTTGATTGCTTTTGCTGATAAAAAAGAATCTTTGGTAGCTCTGACCATTTTCTGTTTTGTTGGTTCCTTTGCCTAGCCTTTTATTCTTTTGCTGTGCAATTTTTCCTTCCCCGTCCGTGTTGTTGACACTGGACAACGTAAAACGGTTCTGTTGATTTTAGCAACTTCTGTTGGTTTTGGCATGTTTAGAAAAATTAAGAGAGTCTTCAGATACTTCTAACGTTTTTCTTTGTAAATAAAGACGTTCTCAGTGTTAGAAGGACCGGTTTTAACTGCCAAAGGTTATGTGTAACACTAACAATTATAACAACAGCCGGGAAAATCTTAAAACTAATCTTAGCAACTTCACATCTCACTTAGTAAGTCGCTTGAAGACGTGATTTGAAATAATTTTGTCTTCTTTCAGGAGAAGTCAACCAATAGGTTAGCCCAAAATCTCTGTTGAACAATAAAAGTTACCTAAACCGTTCGTTTCGTACCTGAGAACAACCGTCGTCTCCCTGACACCTTCCTATTGTTACTGTTTCCATTTCTTAAAATTGATTATCTCATCCAAATAAAAATTCTTCCAGCAAAGTCAGCAACAAAACTTAAGGGACTTCAGAATGGGCTTAAGCTTTATCTCAAGGAAACATTCGGCAAATTGCTGATGTGACACTAATCAAAGGGAATTTTTAAAGCCGTTACCGTTACCTGACAAACTCTCCTCCTCCAACTCCTTCTCCCAAATTATAACACGTAACAAGTGTAACGGTTGTTGTCTGATGACGTCAAGGAAGTGGCGTTACGAACCTCGTATTTAATTTAAATTGATTAAGAGAAGGCGGCGGGGGTGAGACGCAAAGGGCGTTTTAATCTTGTTTCATTCCGTGAACCCAATCTTGGGGGATTAACGACCGACGAAAAAGGATTTTTAATTTTTCGTGAGAAAATGTCAAGTCAATTATCCAGCGAACGGAATCCCACGAGAACGTCTCCAAGGTTTTGATCAATCTTTCATTCCACTCGGTTGACTTTCCCTTCTTCTCCGCTGGAGGAATAAATAATTCAGGCGACACACAACCTTTTTTTCCCAATTTTTTTTTATTATCCAGTCCCTGTGTGGCTACGAGGGCAAACGTCATTTGTCGAAAAGCCCCCCCCCAGCCCAACCCCCTCGTGTTTCGGGCTTTTGTGAAATCGTTGAGACGGTTTCAGGTTTTGGCGAAAATTCCCAGCTTTTGCGGTTCAACTCGGAATCGTTTGTGTGTCACATGGTGTTTGTTCCGTTTCCTCTCTCAAATCCCGACTAATTTCGTTTGTCACTCTTTTGCGAATACGAGTAAATAACCCTCATCCTTGTTGACTTTCATTCCACATTTTGTGGCAGAGTAACTCTAGAACTTTTGAAGCGATCTCAAAGCTCTCAAGAAAATGTGATGAAAAGAGTTTGAATTATATTCTAGACGGAATGCCGTTGAAGGGTTGCAAGGGTTTCAAAATAGGGGTGAAAAGGTCACGTGACTCTCTAGAATACAAAAATTTCGTTTTAAAGGGTGTACAACACAAAAGTGAAAGATAAACGACAAAGAGGAAGCCTAAGGGTAGACATGGGGATGACTCGTAGCTAGGAATACACGAGATGGATGGAATGAACCGAACTTATGAACCCCCTTCGGCCGAAATTAATTAATTTGCTTTAAGTTACTTAATTAATTAGAGGATATTAATAATTAAGTTTCAAGGTTTGCCGCGGGGTCGTTTTTCCGAAAACCCAAAATTTCCAATGACAGTCATTTGGTATCCCGGACTCAAAATGAAACTGAAAAAACTGGGAAAAGTAAAATTTTAATTAACGAATGTTTAAAAGTGAAGTAAACTAATTAAAGAACGTGGATTATAAAATGATGTTTCCTCGATAATGATCTAATTAATCGATAATTTCAAACAAAATATTTTCACCGGTAAAACCAAATTCGAGAGGAAATTAGTGAATCGCGAAGGATGCGTATGTGGGTAGCTATCCATGTGGAAACGTAATTCCAGAACGCACCGCATGCGTTTTACAGCAGACTTCCCACACGTTTTCCTCTCTTCGAAAATTCTTCCATCATGATAATATGATACTGAAAGATTAATATAACGTCACATATACTTGTTAATATATTTTCGTATTTAATATTCGGAAAACCAAACAAACTCAACAAACAATATTTATTTCTTAACATCCTCCATTTTCTGTGAAAGTCACGATCATCTCTCAGTTGCTGCTGATCCAACAGTCGCTTAATTTTCATTTCTTTAAATCTCAGGGTAGAAAAACCTTTCTTATAACATGATGACGTTAAATAATATTCTCGTAACGGATTGATAATGAGTTCTTATAATAAACTAAACAAATCATAAATTATGAAAATCACTTTCACATAACTGACACGTTTACATTTGTCACAATCGAGAGTTGATGACAGTTCACAACATCCTTACTACAATAACATTCGATCATAATCGAGATTCAACGAGTGTGTATGATTCCTAACACACTCAGGAAGAATAAGAAGTTGTAGTGATTGTAGTGTAAGTAGTCCAGTTATCGTGATGACATTTATGGGTTTGAGTCCCGTTTCGGAGCTTAGTTATGAGAGGGATCTATAGTGAAGTAGTTGGTTGGTCAGTGGATTTGACCACTCAACAGCAGACCTCCCATTCGATTGTAAAGACGTTATCTATAGATCACTCGTATGAGAGCTAGATAATAACAACACTTTCATCTAAGATTGTATGAATAGTTGGTATGATAAGAATCAACCGAATAAATAAATAAAGATTGGGTGTGCAGTATTTATGAAATTATGATTTACCTCGTGGAATTGTTAATGAGTGAGAAGCCTTTTGTTTAATTTTCGTTAAAGCTAATGAAAAAGCCGAGAGAAAAATGTTCAAACAAGAAGACATAAATTAATTAAACGTGATTAAATATTTAAATATACTGAATTTTGGGTTAATTATAATTGATTGTATAAAACTAGCAGAAGATGAAGCGAGAGATCGGTTGAATGATTCTATGAAAATGAGTCGAGAATGTCTTCTTACGTTGAAAGTAATCAAATTAAAATTTACAAAAACCGTTTTTCACACTACATATTTGGACACGTTGTAGTGTTCCTGATGCAAAGGATTTTTATAAATAAAAAAATGAGGGAAAATGCTAATTGATATTATACTATTAGGAAAGGGACAAATTATTTATACCACAGGGAGACCTAAAGTCAAGATTCTATCCTAGGTCAGAAGAATAGTTCTCCAGGAAATATTTTCTCTTTCAGGTAGATGAATACCTCACCCATCAGTTTTCGGTTAAATCTTCCTGAATTTCTCTAAAAGCTTCCTCATGATTATAAATATATTTGTATATTAACATGCCTCCTCGGGCTAATCAAGAATAACATTCTCTGTCTTATGTCCTAACACTAATACTAAACCTAACCCTAATGGACGTAGTAATTAAGATGAAACAGAATAATTAAATCAAAACTGAATGTGCATTACTTATGAAATTATATTTTACCCCGTGGAATGAGTGAGAATTTTTTTTTTAGTTTTCATATACACGTTTGAATGTTTTATAATCGAGATTTGAGGTCTTTTCATAATCTCTACTACAATAACTTTCATCCTCCGCAATATTTTTCGTCCTCCCACATCCTGTTACACCCAAAAAAAGAGTTCAAAAAACCGGATAAGACCATGACTGTCTCCATATTACAACATAATCGAGTTGTTCATTGTTGAGTATACTGTCTTCTATGCAGTCAATTCAAAAGGTAATTGTATTCAAAATGGTGTTATTTCATCTTTTTACTGTTAATGAATGTTTAAGTTATTTTAATTAAGCTTAAAGCTAATCAAAATCTCGAGGAAAAAACGCTAAAACAAGAAGACGATATAAATTAATTAAGAGAGCTGTGAGAAAGTGGAAATGTCTTCTCGCGGTGGAAAGTACGAACATTTTTTAATTAGGTTAAACAATTAGAAGAGAAACGCGAAGGAATCGGTGGATGGGGGTGTTTCGGTAAGGGATGAAGGCTGAGGGTAGGGTTAAGCAATAATTTATTGCGAATAATAATGTAAATTGGTTGAACAAGAACCAAGATGGCGCAGGAATAACGGGTTTTTTGATTGTCTCTCTTTTTTGGATCTTAATTTGCGTCATTCCCTTTTCGCTTTTCTGCTGTTGGGAACTGAGAATTTGGGGGTGTTTCCATTTCGAAAACTTTTCCTTTCTTCCCAAAAATTATTCTGACTTTTCCATTGGTCCAATTTTTTTTTCGGTTCTGAAGAAATTTTTTTTTACAACTTTATAAAAAGTTTCTTAGCCTGTCTGTCTGTACGTTTGCTTGTTTCTTTGTTTGTCTGTCTCTGTTTATACTTTTAACGACTTTGGGTTCTATAACAAACAAAAGGTTTCCCTTCCATCATCATCTCCATCTCTCTCTTCTTATTCTGGTTCTTTCCCTTCATCCTCTCATCCGAAAAACTTCACCATTAGTGACTTGTTTGGTATGCATCCATTGTGCTTCGCATCTTCTTCTCTTCCAACATTCAACTTCCTTTCTTGTTTTCAACTTTTCCCGGCTTAATCCCCTTTCATTCTCTTTTATCCGAGCGTCAGATATTCTTCTCTCGCTTATTCCTCGCTCACTTTTTCCTAAAAGTTTTCTCTCCTTCTGTTTGTTCCTCAACTTTCTTTCCCTCCATCGGTATACAATTAATCTGGTTCTTTGGAGATTCGTTCTCATCATTACGCTTTGTCCTTTCTCAGAGACTAAAGTGGTAACTTAAGAAGGTGTGGTTTTGTTTCCGCAACCCCAAATTTTGAGGTTTTGTGGAGAAATTTGAGGTTATAAAACCGGAAGTGAGGATTGTTACAGATTTATGTTCGGTCTAACCAGGGAATCATGAGTTAGAGTCAGCCAGTTCATCGTAAAACAAATAAAGATCGAGTAGATAGACTGGGATTCGGAATAGTGTCAAACGACTCAAATTTACGATCTTCCAAAGAATTTCTCATCTTGTAAAAGCCCAATTTCAAGTCATCAATAACGGAGCTTTCATCTTGTTCGGATTACTAGAAGGAAAAAAGGCAACAAAATCTATCAACAGTTTATAGCTGTGTGAATCGTGAGTTTTTAGTCAATTTTTCCATCATCGGCTTTGTCCCGGTTAACAAGATGATCGTTAGCCATCCATAAAACATTTTATTACGCGAGAGTATGCGAACCGAAACTTTCTTCCACCCACCCCTCCTCCTTCCTTCGAAATTCTTTCATCTTTTCATTTCATCCGTTCGCATATTTCCATCTATGGTGGATCCTCTTCGCTCATAAAACCGTCTTTTACGGTCACCGACTTTTAATGTCCTTTTTGAAAACGTCACTTCCAAAAAGCCTATCAATCTTGAGAGGCGGGCGGGGGAGGAAGAATTCGGTTATCGCGGTACAGTGGGAAAAAGGGTCGGACAATCCAATTAACTCGATTGTATTGTCTTCAATGATTTCTCGTTTCCGTTTCGTTTTCATCTCGGCTTTGTTCACTGTTGTCCTTTTTATCTATTTTTTTGTATCTAGGTCGATAATTGTTTTAAGTTCGTGTCACGCGAGTCAACTTTTTTATTTTCTTCTTTCTCCATTCCCTTGATTCGATTTTTATTTATTTTCTGCGAGATTTTCTGCCACGTTCACAGTATTTCCTTCCTTCCTTCTGCTTATATCATCACAATCAAATATAATTTTGGTCAGTGTTTGGATTTTTTTGTAATTTTGTTCTAAAACCTTATGAAAAGCTTGTGCTCCTTAGGGTTTTGCATGAAGCACCGAAAGAAAAAGAAAATTCGATTTTGAGTATTTAAATTGTGAGGGAATAAAATAATTGGACATAAGTGGTTTTAGCCCTTAGGCGCTTTCTGCAGAACGTCTACACACAAATGAGTACACTGGTTTCAGCAGGTCCATTGCAAGTGATTCTGGGACTTCCGGGTATGAAGAGAGCCTTCTCCCATACTGCACTTGCAAAAGAATAATGTTCTAGAAGGTTCTCGAAGTTTCCGGAAGCTTCTAGATCATTCTTAGCTTGCGATGGATGCTATAAAACCTAGATTCCGTGCCTACAGAAGAATCGTCGTGAAATTTTAAGGTGATTGACTTATGTAAATATTGATATTATGGATTCAACGTATTGTTTTGATGTTGTGTAAATATACGTTTAAAATAAATTATAGTTTTAAGTTTTGCTATAAGTAATTTATTATTATTTGGAAGGAGTGGATAGACTTCCGTCTTTTTCGGTGGAAGCTCAGATAGTTAGTTCGCCCCCAAAAATGTCTGCAAAAAATTTTGTTGACAATCTGTCACGCGATTATAAGTCCTTGAAAGTTGCCGTCATTTGCCAAAAGGTTGGAACGAAATTCTGGCGCCAAAATCCTTTTTTTTGGCTAAGAAACAGAATTTCCTCTCCTTTTTTTTGTGCTAAACAGTTTTTTCTCTTTTTTAATAGAACTCCACGTCCCTCCATTCCTCTCTCTCTCTCTCAAGCGCTATTAATTTTATCTCTCTTCTCAGTAATGTGAACATTTTCATTTTCGCTCTAACCCAGGTTTTCATTAAAACGAAATGAAAAAGAAAAAAATCTGAGGAAAAAACGAAAAGGACCAAGAGGAGGAGGAGGAGGAGGGAGTAAGCGAGAATGAGAAAAGCCGAGTATAAGTTCTTCCATATTTATGATTAAATGTTTGTGGAAAAGTTTTTCCCTTAAAAAAAAGTGTTCGCGGAATACTAAAGCTTTCAAGAGTTTTGAATTAAAATTCCGTTTTCATATTTACCAGGAAAAGCCGAGAAGGAAATGAGCTTTTGAATGACACTTGACGTTAATCATTGGACAGATAAAGATAAAAAGGAAAAATGAGGAGAGGCCAGCCTTTTTATTTAAATGGATGCGGACTTTTTGTTTGTTTGTGACAGCATAACGCTGACTCGGATGAAATAATTTCAAGCAAGCTTCACACCCGCGTTTTTAATCAAATAATATAGTGTATACAGTATATATTTGCAAAAAGGCTTAACGGCCGTGTTTAGAATAGCTTTTTGATACAAAAACAAGCGAAACGTTGGACTTTTTGTTCTTCTTCGGATGGAATGTTGATTCTTATAGACCCCCAGTTCTTTGTAGAGTTGTAAATGTCCGAGGATTTGAAAAGTAGTGTATCAGTATACTGTAGTTCAAATAAGTCAAAGGAACAACGTGGGTGTTACAGTGATGTCGTAGATTTGACCTCAAAGCCAGTGGAAGTAGCGAATTCCAGTCCAAAATAAATGACAGCGGATTTATTTGCTGACAAACTATGCTGTATACTAACAACAGGTACTAAATTAGTAAAAAACATCTGACGAACTAAACTATCGGACTACAACTGAACAATACCAAACCGTTAAGACGGAAGAACCAACCGAAATCCCTTAAAACTGCATAAGTCACATGCGAAGTACAGGTGCAATTTTGTCACTCCAGTCAGTGTTTCGTCAGCTATCCTGCCTAAAAGTCGATGCCAGGATTCTGACAGGTTTTAGGCGCAATTACATTAAGCCACATTTCATTTTTCCTTTTTCACTTCCCAACAGTGGCCGTTGTCGTGAAAACAGTTAACAAACACCTAATTAAAAATGAATAGACACCAGTGTGCATTATTTACGAAACGACACCCCCCAAATCCTTCTCTCAGTTCCATTCAAACTCAGCCAAACAATCTCCTCGTTAATTTAATTAAAATCATTTCAGAAACAAATGAAATCTTATAGAACAAAGATTCAGAAACAAACAAAAAATCATAAAGCGACACACTTCATGATATTGTAATGGAATGATTAGTCTTCTTAGAGTGGATGAAAGATGGAAAAAAATGTTCTCGAAGAGATTTACTCGTAATGGAAGAAAAAATAAAAAAATATTTGTTCTTTAATTAAGGATCAGGAATGAAAGTTTGCTTTGAATGAAAATAACATGAATAGGAGAAGAGAGTTTAAAGTGGCTTAAGTGAAAATGTAGGCGGATAAGCGGCGGGGGTGGAGGATGGGGGGTTGAAAAATGAAAAAGGAGAACAACAATTCAAAAAAACTTTCTCATTTACAGCTAACGATATCCAACAACAGGAATCAACCAACTCAGAGACGTCTCATTCTATAAATCAGGCGAATTCTCGAAGACACTTCCCGGCGATTATTCATAATCGCCAACTAACCTTGATTAATGTGTCCAGTTCCTAAATATTTATCATAGTTACCGGTTAATTTATAAAATCCTCGACTTATTATTGAGGAATTTAAATCTATAACGTACGCTGTGGGGTCATGAAAACAGTATCCCCAGAGCCCCACGGTGGTGCCATGAAATATTTCACAGATACTGTTGGCTGAGTGACGTCACATTCGGAATTTATTGCGCATGCGTCGCTGGCGATCTTATACTTATTTAAATATGTGAACGATTACTACTTGAAGTTCATATGTTGTGATTTTAAAGTGTTGGTGCTCAGGCAGCATGAGAGTCAGTTCCACCGGGACCGACGCGAAAAAATTTCCATCAGACCTCCGGACGTCATAGTGTTGATAAAAGTTCGTCGTGATTTCGAGCAACAGATTTTATGAACTAGCCGGTAAATGTGATAAATGGTGATTATGAATAATCACCGGAAGTGAACACCCTGTTCACTCGATTTCAAATCGAATATCTCGGAAACTATGGGAGTTAGTGGGAAATTTTTTCTGAGAAAGTTGCTTGGTTGGAGTAGGGGCAGATCGTGATGACCTTGATTTGACCTTGAACGTTGCGTTCAAGGTCAAATCAAGGTCATCACGATCTGCCCCCACTCCAACCGAGCAACTTTCTCAGAAAAAATTTCCCGCTAACTCCCATAGTTTCCGACAAATTCCACTCGAGACATTAAAAAAAAATATTTCTCACATTTACCGGTTGAATCGTCCTTCTCGTAACGGGGAATATAATAAAAATTATCTCCGTCTCTCTCCCGGGAGAAGACAAAGAATCCAAACCCTTGTGACCGCCAGTAAGCGGCGAATACAACAGATAGAACGCAAGAGTCTGAGCAAAGTTTAACTAACCTCCTCACCACGAGTTAGATATTTTCGTAAATCACCCGGTAAATGTGATAAATAGTTCATAATTCGTCACATTTATCAAGATTAGTTGATGATTATGAATAATCGTCGGATGTTATATATTTATTCGTGCCATTATTCACTTTTACCGCAACATTTATTAGGTGTAACCCTCTAGCTAATATTAATATAAATGACCATTCTTGGGCTCTGTTGCAGTTAGCTTAATTTGGGTTGTTTAAAGTTTTTTTTCTTTTCTTTACTCTCCTTTGGTGCTTTTATATTTTGTTATAATATGGATTCTAAGAATTTAAAACAGTTATTTCAATTCTTCTTCGTATAAACAAGAGACAGTAGTAGTTTGTCTCATGTACCACTCGTTCGACATTATATATATACAGCCTTATGTGAATCATTCTGGTATACCTTTGTTTGAACAACGGAATTAAAGCTCATAAATAAAAATGTCGATTCTGTAGCCTACGTGTAACCAAAAAATTTGTTTCCTATACAGGAGAGGATTACAAGAGAGAGAGAGAGAGACAGTTTACAATTGAAAACTCCAAAAAGCTGACAATCCTTTCCCCCATCGCGGAAACTTTGAAAAATCGATTATCAAAAGCGACCAACAAACATAACTTTCCTACATATATATTCAATATATTCATTCGATCAAAATTTATTTCGCATTTTTCAAAACTTTTCGTTATATGGAAGGACAGATTTTCCTTTTTCCCTTTTCCTTCCGTCTCAATATCCGGGAAAATCTCTCAGCGCAAAATATTTATAAAAAAAAACTAACACGAAACGAAGGAAAAAATTTTTGCCAAATAACAACAGCAAATCCTCGTTAAATCAGTTTTTTGCTAACAAAACTGTCTTATACACAAAGATTTGGTGGTTGTGAGTCGGCATCCTTTGACTGCTACTAAACCCGTCTTCAGATGATTTTGTGTAAAGAGCTTTGCCGAATGGACCGAAAGCCAAACCATTTTACAGTATTCGTGGTGAATTTATGAAACAACATCCTCCCTCGTGATGAGGAACATTTACTGTCTACATCTTGCCCCCATCATTCCTCCTTAACCTCCTCCGCCAGTTTTCCTTTCCCTCAACCTTTCCATTCTAATTTTCACGTTTCCCGTTTTATCCGAAAGTCATTTTCCGCTACAAGGGGAAAGAAATTTTATTTTTAAAATTCACGGAAAGGAGAAAAAAAATTTTTTTTTGGTGGAAGGGAAAATACAACAAAAAAAGGGAAAAAAGGGATAAATTCACTTCTTCGTTTTGCTGAGAAGAAAATGGAGGAGAGAGAGAGACGGAGAGGCAGGAGGAGAGGCATGGGAAAAAGGCGGCAAAAAAGAAACAATCGATAGAATAAATTTATTTTTTTCCGAACCATATTTCTTGTATTTCTACCCTCATCCCCTGTGGGAACAGAATTTATTGTGTAAGGAGGTCTTCCAACATTTCTTTTAAATCACCCGAAAATGAAAAAAAAAAAATTCGGTCGGCCAATGTCGGTCACTTTGTCGCCTACTTCCCTTAATCGATTTATTTCTTAACTCCTTCAACCCCCATCCCCCGGATTTTCCTTTCTCATCTCTCCTTTTTGTTTTTCTTAAAAGAAAAGGAAAATTCCAAAACCTTGAGTCGATGGCCTTTAGTAGATCCCGAGAAAGCCATAAAAAAGAAGAAAAGTCGGGATTAGAGAATGAGAAGTTGGTATATATGGGGGGAAACCAGGTTTTTCGAAGCAAGTTACCGGAAACTTAGAAATTAGACCGTTTCCCATCCTCCCGGATGCGAATGAAGAAAAGTTTACCTTTTTCTGGCCCTGATGACGGTTTTATCTCTTGAGGGTATTAATTTTTAATTTTTTTTTTGTTTAAGGTCGAGCGGAAATGGGTTTCTGTAAACACAGTTCAAAAGCTACACGCTGTTGGAGTTTGGTTTCCTCTTTTTTTTTGTTAATTAGCTAACCGGCAAACTTTTTTTCGGTTTTATTGTTCTTTTAGAACGTATAAACTCGGGTTGGAATTGTTTACAAAACCGCACCACTTGGTATTAATAACGAAAAACTTTCGAGGAATTTGCCTCCGGTGTAGCAAATAAAACTGACCCGAAACATTATGAACACTTAACACTTAGAGGACCTAACCGCAATGGTTTATTAAAAATTTTATTTGTAACTGCTTCAAGTATAAAATTTATTTCTGGCCACTAAACCTGAAGGATATGACTCGGTGTAACAACCCAGTGTATAATGTGTTTAAGTTTAACCTCACTAACACTTATTCGTCGTTCTAACTTCCTTGTCTACTTCCTGTCTTTTCTCACTCCCATCACCTCCTGGACAGTGGTTTCTTCCTCAGGCAAATCCCTACTTGGTATATTCTAGTCCCTTCCTCGCGGACAGGTACCCGTTTTTATTTGGGGTTAGAAGAAGAAACTTCAGATACTGACTACAAAACTATCTCAAATTTGTGTTTTATGTTCTCACTAAATGTTTCCTTTCTTATGTGAGAGGTCATAATCGTTTCTAACTGTTGTAACCCAACCCAACTTACAATCCAGGAGAAACTTTTCGAAAGTATTCACAGTTTATACGGGGAGGATTGTGTGGGGTTTGTACCGACCAAAATCTCTGGGTGGACACCTGCTAGGCTCATGCAGATTATCCATCATCCACAATCTTTCCTCACCCAGTGACTAGATAGTCAGGCTCCATGGACCCGGTGAATGATGACTAACACGTGTCCATGACTATGGAATTTCTCAAAACAACTAAATCGCGACTCCGGAAATGTGTTTTCGACCAAATAACCGTCTTTTACACTAAACCAAAAACGAGAACGCCATTGTGGCATGAAAGGGGCTACATTTTAACACAGCACAATGAATAATAACACTAATGACACCAACTGTGCTGTGGTGATTTAGATACACATAGACCTAACAACCCTCAAATACCAAAATTAGGTAAGTCAATGGAGTGCAAGGTACAGGGTACCAGATGAGTAGTCAGTCTTTCTTAAAAAATCCTCAATAATGCAGAGAAGGGTAACTGACTAAATAAGATGGGATGGAAATGGGACCAAATGAATTTCAAGTGTCTACTATAAATGCCATCGGTTTTGGGCTGCCACTAACCCAATGATTCAGAAAATCAGGAGGTCGTGCTGAGTGAGTTGAACCAGTACAATTGGTGTTAGAGTGTAGATATCTTTTTGGAGGTGAGATTATCTATATAACACCAGTCATTTTGACTACCCCAGGGACTTAATACAACAATCAAACATATCTCGATAATCAACAAGTTTCATGATAGTACGAATTTGCTTCATTTAAAAACATTTTCAAAGTAGCCCACCGGTGGGTTTGGTATTAATCTCACCCATCCATAAAAAACTTATCTATTGATACATAAACACAAACAAATTTTTAATAAACCCACCGCATAACTGGAGAAACGCATGAACGAATCCCCAATTACACCTGGCAAATTTGAATTGACTCCCGTCAGAAGTTACGCTGTTATTAGCGATAACATAAAACGACAGAAAAACCTTTTTGAAACTCTCCTTATTAATAGATGACAGAGTCACCTTTGTTTTTCAAACGTCCCACGTTCTTTTTTTTACAATTAAGAACTTTTTTTTTATTAATAAATAAATAAATATTCAGTAACGACGTCAGAAACGGGGTTCAGCTAAATGAGCTTGTTATTAATAATTACCCGGGCGAATTCAATAATAAAAAAAGAATTAAATATTAACAAGGGAAAGGCAAAATGGGAAATAAAAACGTTACATCGTCACTCGAGAGAATTCTCATAAATATTTTGTTTCATTTTTCATCTACTAACAACGTTATATAAATATTATATACAGAGTATAAAAAAGGGTTCGCTTTTTAGAAAAACAAAAATGAATTTGGAAGCGTTGCCAACGAAACCCGATTTCGTTTGAGAGGTGGTTGAGAGAGAATTTTTCATTTTTTTCCATTTCATTCTGTTGGAACATGATTTTGATAAGATTAGCCTAATTTTTACCCGACAGCCTGTTTTTTATGCTTTTTTGATTTCCAGAGTTTCATTTTATATATTTTTTTGTTTCGGGGTGTGAGCGGAAGGATTTTGTTCGAAAGATTTACGAGGTCATGTCGACTTTTCACTTCCTTCCTCTGAATTTGACGATCGCACTTTTCCTGATAACCGGCACGTGAATAATTCGTTCAATATTCGAGGAGAAGAGCTTTTGAAAAGCACCTCCGAAAGGATGAAGAGAGTTGCGAACGAGGACTGCATCTTGAAACGTTCGATTACATTCAGGGAAGAATGTCGACGAAGGGATGCAAGGGTTTTGAATGTGGGGTGATTGGGTCACGTGACTCACCAGAATACAAATCCGCCGTTTTTCAAGGGGTGGCCATTGTAAAAGCGAAAGATAAAGAGGATGCCTAAGGGTAGATGGAAGGAACAAATGGGGATGACTGGAAACGCGGACAGGATACACGGGATTGATGGAGTGAATCTAAACCACGAACTCTCTTCAACTCTATCCGATTTCTTCCTTTCCTTTGGGTTACTTTATTAATTAAGGGATATTAATTATTAAATTTTCAAGTTATGCCTTGAGGCCTCTTCTCGGAAACTCTAATGAAACTTCATTTTACTTGAAAAACGGCGGAAAGTGAAAGTTTAAAATTTTAACGAACAATCGTTTGAATGTGAAGACAAACTAATTAAAGAACTCGGGAGTATAAAATAATATTTATGGATAATAGACCAATAATCGATAATTTCAAACAAAACATTTTCAATCGTAAAACCCAATTCAACACACAACTGCTGTTTCGCTAACTACCAGGACTTATAAGTATAAATGTAATACTAAAGCCTACATCTGTAGAAATCGTAACGTCTACATAATAAATTCGTTCACATAAATCATCCTTTGTGCGTACTTCCTCAAGTGGAAACATAATTCTTGAACGTACTGTTATGCGTTTTTGAACCAAACTTTACACATACAATCCTTAACCAAGGAAACATATAAATCACTTTTAGGAATATGAACACTTCGCCATCGATAAATACAATTTATGGATTATTATATTAATAAAAGAAATCGAAATAAAGCAGTCAAGCTCTTGGTACTCAAGATTTTTCCTTCCATTATGACCATTGCGATTGGGCCACAGCAAGACTTTACAAGTCCGGCTTATGTATGTTATGTACATCTGTCAGTCTGTGTTCTATATGTATTTTCTGTATATTGCCACATAAAGATATGTTGAGGCAAACAATTTTAGCAGCTTCTGAGCATAGGCCCGAACATTTCTGTACTGGTCAGGCACTATAGTTCAGACTTGACAATGAGCAATCGACCTTTCACAAATTTTCACTCAATCGGTTTCTACTGGGCCACTCAGTAGAGCTTGGTGGGCCGTATATGGTCCGCGGGCCGCTGTTTGAGTATCGAGGTATAAAGGTGGATGAAGAATACTTTTATACTGAAACATAATATGGACGATGGTGAGAAGTTGGATCAGAAATAAAGATCCGATGTGCATTAATTATGAAATGGTTCTTGTATCAATACATCACTCATCTGATTTACCTTCGACCAGGAGAGATTAGACCTACTCCCATAAATATTTTAACAAAACGAGTAGAAGTCTAATATATTTTTGGTGACAAATTATTTATTAAACTTATTAAACTGTCTCAGAGATATTTATTTATAGAAAAATTTATTCCACGTGAGGGCACAACTCACGAACCGATTTTAATCAAACTTCCACACGATTCCATACAAAGGGAAGACATGATCCTAACGTCAGGTCTTTCAAGTTCTCTCTATCACCACATATGTACCTATTAAAATCATCACTTTAATAAAAATTAGTTTAAATCGTAAGTTAAAAATTATTTATTCCAGATTATTTATCTATTAACACTTCTGTACTGAACCCGGAATGTTTATTTATACAAACTTTTGTATTAAACCCATTGCAGTAGGTCTTATAACTGGGTGATGGTAAGGAACAAAGTGTCAAATAAATAAAAACCTAGTGTGCATTATTTATGAAATGGCCCCGTTTCTTTCTCTCACACACTTCCTCTTAATTATTAAAGGAGACCCATAATTTCTCCCATCAATAATTATTTCAATAAAACGAGTCAAGAGTTGTGATGATTTATTTATTAAAGTTATTAAAAGGACGCAGGGATATTTATTTTATAGTAAAATGTCTATTGAAAGAAAGCCTTGTCTTATTTATTAATTATTTAAATTTCCTTAATAAATGAATTACTCTCAAAATCAGCTAAATAAATTAGGATTCAGTGTGCATTATTTATGAAATAATCTCCGTCCACTTCCCTCTCTCCATTTCTCTCATTTCCCTTCAACCAGAAGAGTGGAAAGCCTTAGTTCTATGACTTTGAACCTTCTCTCATCAATCAGTATGCACTTATTAATCATTATTTACATAAAACGAGTTGAAATCTTAATAAATAAATATTTGGTACGCGATAATTTATTTATTAACGTTAGTGGAAAGAAGCGGAAACGTTCTGTTATGCGAACAGAGTGAGAGCACAAGTGTATCATACTTCACCAACCACTCTTTACTCAAAACAATCACGTCCAGAAATAAATAAATAAATAATCCTACAAATACCTCGGTTAGGAAGTTAATAAGTAACACATTCAGTGTGCAGTAATTATGAAACGACATTCTTTCTTTTAAATCGGGTAAGGAAACACAAATTCTAAGCATCCAAAGTCTCTTTGTTGTATTTTCGTTAAGGAAACGTTACCGCTGTTATACCAAACCCCCTTTCCCCAAAACAGTAGAACCTCTCATAACGAGTGCCTCTCATAGCGCAAAATTCGCGTAACGAGCAACATAAATTGCAAAAAAAATGTCTCCTACAACGAGCAATTTTTGGCATAATGAGCAACACGCACATGAGGAATCCCGCGACAGTTTTTGTTCGGCTTGGAACCCATTTTACACTAATTATAACGAAAAAATTGTTTCGCATAACGAGTTAAACTCATTATGAGAGGTTCCACTGTATACATAAACACTTACATTATCAATAAAATGAATAAATAATGAACCAATCTTAAGGAATTCAGTTAGAAAGTAAATAAACTAAGGTTCGCTGTGCATTATTTATGAAATAACCCTCCATTTTTCTTTTCATCTATCACTCAATTCCCTCAGTCGATATTTAAACACATGCACTAAAAGTCTGAGCTTCCAACCATCAATAATAATATATTATTTATTGAGTATAACAAAATGAGTGAAAACCTTAAAAATAGTTAATAATATTATTTGTTTATAAGATGACCGATTTATTCAAGTAACTATAAATACGATGGCCGTCTTTTTACGGGTAAAATGGCCCCCAGTTTTCAATACAAAAATCAAAGCAAATAATTTGACTATACCAATACAACATAATTCAGTATAAATATTAATGAAAGGACCGTGTTGGCAGGTAACAAAAACTTTCAAATTGTGTTAATAAACCTATTTTGTCATAATTTGAAAAGGAAATTTAAATTTCAAAAGAAAAATCGATATTAATTAACCGGAAGTTACGAAAAAAAGGTGAGGTGGATGGGAAAATTTCCAATCAAGAATAAAAGTGTAATAAATTTTTTAATTAAAGGAAAATTAATTTTAAATTAAGTGGGGGTTGGGGGTTGAAAACTCTTACACCTCGGAGGGAAGCTGAGAAAAAAAACCTTTTAATGAGACATCATTGATATCAGTTGCAGGAGAAATGATTGGAAAATATGGCGAACATGATTCCCGTGAAGAAAAAAAATTTTTTTCTCATTAAATTATTCGTAAAGATCATGTTACAAAAAAAGGTAAAGAACAACGGAAGGGATGGTGGGTGAGTGGTGGTGGTGAAACCTTCTTCGGATTAACTTCCAAACTAAATTTTTAAAAAATCGTCTTAACGGATTTGCGAAATATTCCCCCCAAAAAAAAATCCCGAAAAATTGAAAAATAATTAAGTGAAGCCAGAAACTTTTCCTCCGGTTCCCGCTTCCCTCTACCACCCGCCATTTTCTACCCCTATTACTACTTCCCATGAATAAAATAAATTCGCAACCGGGAAGAAAGACTGAAAGCTCTCACTTACCAAAGCCTGCGTTTTGCGAGAGCTCAACGTAGGAAAGCGTCCAAGCTGAGGATTCGAAGATTCGATTCGGATGCTGTTCTGGACCCGACTGGAACTCGTTCGCGGAGCTTTTCACGAGGAAACACAACTTTCACCTCGATTCCCTCCCCTGCGCGCACCACACTTAACCGCCTACCCACCCTACCACCTAACCCCTCGCCGCCATCTCGCTCCTACTTTTTCTTCTCCTTGTTTTGCCGGGAATTCGTCAGGCCTGAGTTCTGGTAAATACGCATGTTTCTAACTTCCCGGTTCATCTCTTTTTAATTTTCTCTACTTTCAACCCCCCCTCCCAACCACCACCAAATACACAGAACCTCCTTCCCAACAGCCCCCCCCGCCTCACTCCATGAAAACAATGAGCCTTAATTATTTTAATGGGAAAGGATTGAAAGGTTTTAAGGTTCTTTTCAAAAGGTATATTAAAACGAAAGTTTTGGGGGGCTGGGGGGGTTGATGAAAATGTTGAGTTTATAATTTTCCGGGTGAGAAAGTTTTCCCTGAGAGAAAAGTTCTCTTTTAAGGATTAGAAACCGCACAAAACGCTCAGAAAAGACCTTTGGAGAGTGGGTACGAGTTCATCACTTAAAGCTCCCGTCTTTTTAAAACTTTTTTTTAAAATAATTATTTGAGCACATAAATAAATTAACAAATAATCAAATTTTTTGAAATCTAACGACAAGACAATCAACAAAGTTTTTATCAAACTCATTTCCGGTTAATAGAATCCACGGACAATCTTATAACCCCGAGATACGTGTTTAATAAGACAGAGTTGCGTTCATGTCAAAATTCCTCAAAACCGCCAGAGCGGTCGAAAAAGTTTTCATCACTTTCGGGTCGGCCGATGTTTAATAATTTTACCGCAGCCCTCTGGGAGTGAGATGAACATTATTTATATTTTAGATTGTTTTAGTAAATTTAATTTAATTGGTGGGGTTTTAGATGACGTCTCCCAGCTTCCGGTTAACCTTTCATCCATGGACACTAAGGCGCAAAACCGAGAGAAATGAAAACCGCAGTAAGTTAACTGGAAGGAATTAATTGTTGTTTAGGTGGCCAGGAGGTGGGAGACTACAATATATTACACCGAGGAATTTTTATTTAGTTAGTTAGTTATTGATTTATTTAAAATATTTATGGGTACTTCCATGGGTGTAAACTTTGCACTCCTCTTGGTGTACCTGTTGGTTTACAGTCTAAGGGTTAAATTAGGGAAAAATTACAGGTTACACAAATACAAAAACTGACAAAAGAAAGGACTTACAGTAGATGACAGGACACATTTACACAATCAGGTCACATGCACAAACCCATATTTGCAACCATAACCCCAGCTTCAGAGATTGGGTAGAACGAAGACATGGAAGTCTGACCTTTCACACGACGCAAGTTACCATGGACCATGCCTGTTTTAAAATCAGGAGAGACACACCAGTCTACGATTATTGCAGAACCTATAAAGACACATCAGATCAAACACTAAAACAATCACCTAAATGGGCAGGACAAAGAAATACACTAAAAACACATACCCACAACCTAAACATGGATCACATATAACAGATATACTAGACTACCCCGAGAAGTGGCCTTTGCAAACTTCTACCGGTAAGACTTAACAATCAAGGAAGATGATGAGCGGGCCATAGAAGGACAGCTTGACACGACACACAAACACTAAACACAATACACAAAACACAGGTAAACACTTGCACTCTCAGATCAACAGTCAACATAGCCGAGTATCTGGTCTAAGGGTACACAAATACCCAAAAAAGGAGAATTTGGGCCTATTATGGGTTAAACTTTACAGGTAAGGGAAATAAGGTTCTAGGTACACACCTCCAAAGAGGGAAGTTAGAGTGTGAAATAGAACCAAGGAAGTGAAATGAAGTTTTTAACTTTTTCAGGTATACTAGTCACGACAACAACTACAGAAGACACCCATTGGCCTAATTGAGTCCAAACGGTGAACATGGTAGCAGTGATGTTCTAAAAACATCTCTGAATTAACATCCAATTAATACCAAAAACAATTATAAAGACTTCCGGTATCCATCTTAACCTAAAAACTAAGTTTAAGGATTAACTTGCTGACGTAGTCATTTTTTCCCAGTCATATTTTACCAGGTGACCTCGAAAGTTTTAAAATCTGGTTAATCCAAGTATAAAACACTTATACAGCTATAAGATAGACACACCTGCGTGCACTGAAAGCTTTCGTAGATAATTTATAAGACCAGTTTTTTAATAAATTATAAATGTCGAGTTATAATCCGGAAATTTATCTTCATATTTAACAGAAGACGTCAAAAATAACTTCGCTACTCAGGCGCTTAGACCACTCAACCAAAAACTTTTCTTCTTTCTGAAACTATATATCAGAGTTATAATTAGATGTGAAAATTGGTACGTAAATTATAAATAGGCGTGATTGAAGGGCGTCAAAGGACCTGAGTTTGATGTTACTGAGCCACAGTCACCATCACCAGGTTAGAGAAACTCGTTCAGGGTCATCCTAAAACGATATCAGTTTTTCGGAAAATTTCCAGCTCTTGGAGTTGTTCCAGTTGAATGGCTCTTAACAAAATCACTTTTTTTCCGATTAATTTACCCAACTCGTCCGCTTCGGAGAATTCCTCAAATTCTTAATTAATCACAATGGAAAATGGAAAAGCCAACGAAAAACGATTTCTCTTCTTTCCATTCTCTTTCCGTTTTCATTCCAATTTCCCTTTTAATCAATTCTCGAAATTCACCTTGGAGCTTTCGAGAGCTTTCCCCAAAGTTTTTTTCCCCTCTTCTCTCAATTACACTCACAAAAATCATTTTGTGAAATCCTCTTGACGTGAACAAAGTCACGTGAAAGAGATACGAAGGCCACGAGGGAAGAAGTAATTAAGAGAGCAATAAACCTGGACACACGAGAGTAGGAAGAGACCTTGGAACAATGACCTTGAACGTGTATGGTCATTGTTTTCGTGCTTGTTTCATCCCTGAATTTTCCTTTACACGTGGGAGGATGCCCTACTGATGATGGTACTGAGGTAGAGAGATACTACTATGACCGTTGTATTGATAGCTGACTCGACTTTCACTCTTCCTCGTGTGCTTTGAATTCAATTTGAAGTTTTTGAACATCGGTACCTTATAAAAGCTTTTCTCAACAGAGTTGCTAAGCTGGAGGAAATGGATACCGAAACCCAACTTCGGTCGAATTAAATAGATCAGAAGGTAGAAGATCCTACGCTATCAATCAGAGATTATTGTTGTTAATGTTGCTCTTTTGTAAAATTTTTGATTGAATGCAAGAATGTCCTTCAACAGTTCGGTTAGAGTGAAAGAAGATCCGGTTCAGAATGAGGAGAAAATGGTTGGAGCGGTTTGTAAGTGTAACAAGTAGCCCGGACAACATCAAAGCCAAAGACGAGTCAACAAGACGCAGAGCTGAGAATCTTCTAGAAAGTATTGTCTTCTGGAAATCTCAACAGCTCCATAGAGAGAGAGAGAAAAAAAAAGGTTGAGCGGACAAAGGAGTAGTTGTATCACAATTTTTATCAAAGTTTGACTTAATCAGTGATGAACAGCAACAGAAATTGAGCATTATTAGGGGCCTGGTAGGCGAGAGGTTAGAGCACTCGGCTATCACACCAAGGGACGTGGTTCAAATCCAACCTGAGTGCCTGTTTTTCTCCCGCTCTTCCTTACCTAAAATGTTCTCCTTCAACTTATTCACTATCCTTTCCCTTAAAATACCCTCCAAAGCTCACAACCTTGCTAGTAAGGTTCAGTCTGCGAGTAAGCCTTCAACGAAAGGTAGCTGACCACAATCAAGCATATTTTCAACTTCCTCCAACAAATAGGAGCAAAAAAGAGTTGAAAACATAGTGGTCTCTAATCGGCCAAAACGAGAAAAAAAACTGTGCATCACTTATGAAATATTATCAATAGGCATACCAAGCATCCACAATTTTCAAAACACCAAAAAAAAGAGTCAAAGATCTTTACATAAAGGCATAACCAAGAAATGTTTCAAAATGAAGAAGACATCATCAACAACAACTAGAACAAAACAAAGGGAAAAGGAATTTGTGTAACACAAACATTTCTCTCTCTCTCAATAAGGAAAAGGAAAATTATGACAAAAAAATTAAACGAAATCAACAAGCCGGAAAAACAATCAGCATCCGGTTGTCAGGTAAAAGGAAAAAAAAATTAAATTGACATCCATTTTTCCAACTAACAAAAAAAAAATTTCAGTTATAATACATAATTAAAAACCTATCACAAAACAAATCATTACAAGATGACTACAAAACGACTACTAAATCGAAAACAATTACAATTAATAATAATAATAATAATAAAATACATGAAGACACGTAAAATTCCAGTCGAGTGGTGGTCAATTAAATAATTTAATTGAACTCCAGAGGCCTTCTTTTGTTTCGAGTTCGTTAATGGCGGCTAGGAAAATAATTAAAGGACTCCTGTCGAGTCCTGTTGGTAATGAAAAAATTTCCGTTTTTGAGAACAAGTCACCTGGCTCATGAGAAAACATCCCCTTTTGCGTGTCCTCGTTTCCCTTCATCCCGACAGGGGTGGTTCGTATAACGTAACACCAAGTTCGCCACCCCAGTGAGTGACAGAACCGTTTCAGAGGGTAAAAACCGGTTTTCTCATCGAGAACAAAAGACGACTGCGTCATCGTACTTGGTCGTTACCACCCCAATCGAAGGGATTTCCGTTCCCTACATCTCCTGCGTTCCCGTTTTTACTTCTTCGATGTTGAGTTTCTGCTTGTTATATTTCCATCCTTCAATTCGACAATGTACAATCGATATTATAATCGGTTTACACTCTTCGAATATGGTTGGCATTAAATTGAGAAACTGGAAGTATAGTCAGACTCAATTCAGAAAGCAGAAGTACAATTACAAAGCAAACGCCAGAATACAATTGAGTCAAATCCCCAAAACTAAACTCGAATCCAAATTTAAAAGTCAGAATCCAACTTTGAAACAGCATCAAATTTAGAAACTGGAAGTATAGTCAGACTCAATTCAGACACCAGAAACACAGTTACAATCAAATTCAAATCTCCAAAGTCCAAAGATTTAGTCAGGTACCAGAGATATAAGTAAAATGAAATTCCAGACAACTGAACTACACTTAAATCCAAATTTAAAAGTCAAAAACCAATTTTGAAACACAAACAAATTCAAATCTAATCAACATGATCTAAATCCAGACACTGAAATATGAGTACTTCAAAATTTAGACATCAAAAGTGGGTTCATATTTTAATTCAAACACCTATGGTACAGCTAAAATTAAACTCACACACCGGATATGTAAACAAATTTAAATTTAAACACCGAAAGTTCAACCAAATTTAAATTCATATCCTGGAACTAAAAGGAAGTGAATTTTAGACCCAAATTTTGACGCCCTGTATTCTAAAACATAAACAGATTAAAATTCTAAAGCCTGAACTCCAACAAGGTCTGGACCCTAGAGTACAATCAGATCTAAGTTCAGACACCAGGATGATAAACATTTTCAAATTCAGATGCAGGAAGTATAGTCAGATTTAAGTTCAGACATCGATAATACAGCCAGATTCGAATTCAGGTACAAAAAATACGTCGACATTTAAATTCCCATATCCCAAGTACCGCCACATTCGGGCGGGAGAAGTGTGGTCAAATTTATACTAAGATACTGACACAACCGCCGAGATTAAATCTAGATACCAGAAATATGAACAAATTTAAATTCAAAACCCGGAAGTAGAACTAAATTTAATGTCAGAAACTGAAAGTGCGATCAGATCTAAGTTTGGACACCGGATACATGAACATTTATAAATTTAGACACCAAAACTAAGTTCAAATTTAAATCTATACACCAAAATGATAAACAGATTGTTACAAATCCAATAAAATGAATTTAGATTCACTGGATTTAAGATCAGATTTGAATTTAACAGATTTTAGGCAACCAAAGTACATTCAAGACCCAAATTTAAAAGCCAGAATCCAATCTTGAAACAAGAACAGATTCAAATCCAGAAGCCGGGACTTCAATAAGATTTAAAATCAGACACTAGAACCACGATCAGATCTAAATTTTAGATACATTCAAATACCGATGGTATACAGTCATTCCTTAAAATCATACTAATAAGGACAATTCAGAAATGCGATCTCTCAAAGGCACAAGAAACTTTACATGAAAGATGACAGACACCATTAAGGCAACACTGATGGCTGATCTAACTACTGAAAGGAAACCCATTTCCCGGCAAATGGCTTATCACATATTCTGAGTCCTGCTATATCCTGACAGACCCTGTAACAATAGTCTATCTACTTGACCCTTATGTCTAATTAATAACTTAATCAGTTAATCTGACCGGCGTTACAAAACAGAAAATTGGTGTTGGATTAGTTTTTGATAGCAGCATCACATAGAATTCGTGTCAGGCACTTTTAAACCCAACGCATCACACATGGTGATTACAATTTAAGTCTTAATCTACGTGAGAGAGGCCATTCCACGTTTCTTAATTTGACTTATGAATTGAGTTTAAAATACTTTTGAGATCACGTGTCAAGAACAACGTTACCCTTCTCAAGAGAAACCCTCTGGAGTTCTGTGTTGAGATTTTCATTAAAATTCGGCCAAAAACTCCACTCGACTGCATTCGTCTGGTTTCTAACAGTTAACTCCAAACTCTCACTCCTATTTATACAGATTATTAACCTAAACTATTATTAAAAATTTGGAAAGGCACTGAAAACTCTTTTTGTGAAATTTACTAAAATCTAAGTGTTTTAGTCTCCGGAGGATATTCTTAAATGCGAGTTGTCTCAAGTGGAATGAAGAGGCGACGATACCCAACGTCCATCCGGTCAAACTTTTGGAAGAAGACAAGTCGAAGGCACCAAAATCAGAACAACCACTCCTGACTACCTCTTGATGATTGAGTTTGTAGATCGGTGTTGAGTAAGAAAACGTTTTCTCCGAAGTCTTGGTAGGAACATGACTCAGAGTCCAAACGACGGACAAACAGAAGAACAGGATTGAAAGACTAAAGTAGTCATCTTTTGCAAAACACACGTTCTCGACCTTGAAGACAACTTCTTCGGCTTCGGATTTCCGTCGCCTGAACCTGATTTTGTTAATAGTTTTGCTTCTTTCCTCCCCCGTCTTCTTCTCTCGCTGTTATTCAGGCTATCGACTTGAATCTACCGGTTTGAAAATTTTTCTCACCGTTCATGTCTCTTCCGTTGTTCTTTTCCTCCTCGTTCATTCTTTCAAAAACCTTTTTCAATTCTTTGTGAGTCTTCGAACCGAGGAGCATGAGAGCGCTTTCGTACGCCTTCCGCTTACTTTCGTCACTTTGATTCTGTTGCGGAGCTTCCGTCACCGGTACGAAGCCCTGTGTCTTCGGATCAAACTCCAATTCGACGGATTTTATGATTTCGAGATCGGATATGGCACTTGAGCATCGTCTACGTCTTTCTTCTGTTCCAAAAATGAAGTTCGGATGTGATTCCCTAGACGATCCATCCCAATTCGATTCCGTGGGTCCAAAATCGGTGATATCTTGAAGAGAGATGATTCCAGGTTCTAAGATCCCCCCATTTAAGGAGACTCCCAGCTCGAGAAGACATACAAGCGGTAGAAGCATAGACATGATGAACATATCTGAAAACAAGAACAGAAACAAACATGACGAATCGTTGATTGGTGAGAGAAAGCGTTTCGCGGAATCAAGTCAGCCAACATAAATAATAAACGATCGGTATCCATCCTTGCGGTAAACCACATCATACGCTCTACATCTTACCTATCATCGAATTTCCCTTCCCTACCATTCGCCCCACCACCACCTCCTCCTACCTTCCAAATTCGAAAACCTGAATTTCTCAAATCGCTAATCGCATTTCGCGGGCGAGAAACGCTCCCACTCCTCTGGAAAATTCCGACACTTTTCTCCTCGGGTTTTACGTAACCCGTTTCCGGTTGAACCGCTCCAACCTAACCGAATTAATGATAATCGAACGACGAGAGTGATGAATAAGGATTTGGTTAAAAAGCGGTTTCCATTTTAACTGGTCCACATCGCATGACTTACGTGATTAACTTCTTTCCACCGTCATACTCGCCTCCGTTTATGGTTTCGCTTCTTAATGAACCCTTTGAGATGTACAAGTGTCTCATGTCACGCTTGGATGCGATAGACTAAAAGGACGACAACCGGAAGTAGTTGAACCCTACTCCAAGTTATCAAACCTTCCCAATACTAATGTCGCTGTTGTTGCTTACTACTCTTTCCCATCCCATCTCCAACCTCCAAAAACCCCGCCAGGGAGTTCAACAATCAAAACTTCGAAGCTTATGAGATCGTCCAAACCTTTTCCCAAAATCTCCGCCACAGTCTATAAAATGGTCAATTCGTCCGGTCCTCTCACTTCAAAAATGAATCCGTAAAGAAAAAAAAATTTTGTTTACTGGTTTGTATCAGTTCCTCCGGGTATGTATGCCTGTGTTTATACGTAACGCAACTCCTGACTCAACTTACGTCACTGATTATTGTTTTCGAATCGAAGTTTTGAAAACCGAGATCCAAACTTGCGAAACGACTCACGACCTTTGGATATTCTATTTCAGAATTTTTGTTTCTCTCTCAATCGCTTCTGGTTTATTTTTGGGCAACCGATTTAGCGTTGATGACTAACTCTGCTTAAGGCCTTTGACCTTTTTTTAACCAATCCAATAAATTGATTTTGATTTACGACCAAAATAAAAAAATCTGACTCCGACAAGTAAGCAAGCAAACAAATAGACACATAAAAGTCACTCGGTTGGGAGTGAAACTGTCAAGAAGATTGGAGAAAAGATTCCATTTGTGAGAGTATCCTAACACCCTCCCCCTCCTCCTCTCAACCTTCATCTCTTTCCTTCCTTCCTTCCGTTTCGTCTTCTCCTGTGGCTCCCATCAATCCGTTTCCGCTTTCGGTTTCCACTCAAGTATGACAACGATTCGCGGAAATAGCTGAAGAAGTTCCTTATTGACACCCATCCTTCTCTTCTTCCACTTATCCCCTTCCCGCCTTCTCTCTTTGTCCTAATCTTTCATTCCCGAGCTTTCTAGTAGTCTTTCGGTTTGTTTTATATGATCTTCATGATTTCCTCTCCATTTTCATTTCCTTTTTCTTCTTCAATACAGCATGAAAAGCAAATTTTCGTTGATTTCTATTTATATCCCTTCTTCTATCTTTCGTTCTTTCTTCTTCTGTCTAAGACACTTTTTTGACCATATCCAACTGTCTGGAGTTCACTGCCCTCTATAAATTTTGATTCCCTTTAAGTTTTGATTAAAAAATGCCACCAACTCACGAATTTATAGCTTATTTGTACTCTATACGAATATCAATAACACCCACACTCCCACGACTTCCTTGACTAGTTCTCAAAACAGCCCGGTTGTCAAAAAATTGGCGCCAAACAGAACACTCCAAAACAAAAACCTAACTTAAGACTCCCATACCTTCACTCCAATCTTATTGACACTCCTGATTCCTTAAAAAAGAAACCGCGGAACGTATGGAAACACTGACACAGTAACTCAAACAAAAAGAAATTTTTTATTAATCCTCACCCAGTGCGTTCGCTCCCGAAATCATTCGCGGACAATTTATTTAACGAACAATAGTAGAGGCGCAGGTATTCGAAATGATCTTATTCGCCTCCTCCCCGCTCCTTTCCCTTCCGTTACCCCCTCCCATACAAATGAGTTCGCTTTCTAATAAGTTAACCATGACGAACACATTTTTCCCATCACGGCTTCTTACAAGAGAGTCAGGTCTGTCGATACACAAACCGTGTGATGTTTGTCCTCCGATATGCGTGCACCGGCTCTGGCCCTCCGGATCATTTTTTTTGGTCTTGTTACATCAGAGACTTGCTGTCCTGACCGAAAAATCTCTTCGAGAGTTCCGCATTGTCAACGAACCCGACGCCGAATGTCGGAATTTTCCACGAAATTTCATTCAACTCGAGGGCTGGGTAACCGGTTCCTCGGTCCCTCAACGGTTCCTTTCGATCGGAGAAGACAGTTGATGCTTAAAACAAAGTCAAAAGTAAAATTTTGTGTCTCGACTCGACATACTCACACATATTAAAAACAAAAATGGCATTTTGAGTGATGTCACCTAAGCGCACTGAAACTTGGCTGCCCTCTCTTTGAACATCAGTCTTCTTTGAGCTTTCTCCTCTTCGACTTTCTTTCTCTCGTTTTGTTCCGCTCTGATCTCTTCTTCGAATTTATTCCTCCTGCTTACTTCTTCGATCTGAAACAACAACGAAACTGTCAGTCATTCATTCGCTGTTCAAGCTCTACAGTACCCACCTGTTTCATCGACTCTTTCATTACCTTGGCTTCGAAAAAATTCTTGGCTCCGTTCACGCCGACTTCTTCCACGTTGATTTCCGTTAATTTCGCCAGTTGACTCAAACCGCTTTCCTCGGTCAGTTCTCCAGCTTCCGCTTTCCTGTAAATCAGTAAAAACTCCCGGAAACTTATCCTCCCGTCACCGTCTTCGTCTACTTCTTTGATCATGGCCTTGAGACCGAGATGAGTTTGCGGCGCTCCGATTTTCTCCATCATTTTCTTGAGTTCTTCCAAATCCAGGTATCCGTCTCTTCCAGTGTCGTACCTGTCAACAAGAATAATAGATTTTAAAATGAATCACCTAAAACAGCATTTAGCCCCCAAGGAATAATGCAAAAGTAGATTTATCATCCTAAGACATAAGCAAGCCTTTCTTTCATTCACTTCCTCCTTCTTCTCTTCCTCCTCTTCTTCCTTCTCCAAAATCAGTTCCAAACTGTCGCGTGCAGTTGTTTACTTTTCGTTTATCAGTCACCATGGCACGAAACATTTTGTGTTTAAAAATAACTTCAGTTATCTCAGCATTTTGTGAGCGACAGACGGAACGAGACTAGATTTTACACTCAGAGAGAGAGAAGACGAAAAAAAGACGTTCAAATTCGTTCAAGTATGAAAAGAGAACATGAAAAAAAACTCAACGGAACTTGAAATTTCAGGGCCCGAAAAGAAGGAAGGAGGAAGAAGGCGTGGTCACAACTAGAAAAGATTGTTATCTGCAATAATTAAAAAAATTTATTCGGTTTATGCACCTGAATCTGACGGATTTTTATTTAAAGTTTATGGTTTTATACAAACACCAAACAAGAAAGGTTTGAGGTATATCTGGCCTCATCAAAATTTAAAACCTAAAAGGATTAAGGAACTTCCACCAATCTGGGAGCCCAATTCCTTTTTTAGTGTTTTCGGTTAGAAAAACGTTAACATCCCACCGTCCCACCTTCGCCTATCTCCTACTACTGTATTAGTGCCTTTCAATACTGATAATTGCGGTTATCTTAATTACATTCTCGACTAACCAAACATCTTCGTGACACCCTCACGAAGTCACTATCTCTTCAAATGGATGAGTCAATTGTACAAGCTATGAATCACTTAGGCAAGTCAACGAACAAAGTTTCACGTCCCGGTAGCAGGTGTAAATGTCTTTCTTCTGGTCTTCTCTTGGTCGTTTTGATTTTTGTCTCGTGAGGTCGCTCACCTTAATGATTTAAGTGGGTTGTCCTAACCCTCAACCGTTCTTCACTGACAACCAAACCCAAAATCAAAAATTTAAGCAACAAAAACCAAACCCAACCAACATCCAAAGTACTGGACCATTTTCCTCGCCACAAAAATCCTAAATCAAGATGGCTGTTACTCACCCGAGAAAGGAATCATCTTGAAGTAATTAATCAACCCGGGGGAAGGCACTAAAACTGTCAACGAACAAACGGGAGGAAAAATAAATAAATAAAACGAAAGAAGCGGAATGGGGGGCAAAATAATAAAGAAAAACTTTGTTTAGACTAAGAATGACGTCTCCTCTGAGGGAGATAAAGCAACAAACAGAGGAAGAGATCGCGACAAAGGAAACAGTATATCTAAACAACAGGCGATAACAAGATGGAACGAGCCTGAGAACGATGACTCCACATACGAGCGAAAAGGTTTCAAGACCAAGGTGAACTGTTTCAGGTATTATGTGAAACGGGAACGGCGGACCCGACGCCATGATCCTTCACCTTGTTGCAAATTATTAACACACATTATGTAAGTCGAGTTCACTATGTCCTTGAGGTTTAACACGCACTTTTAATCATTTCGTCGAAAAACATGGTGAGCCAGGCGGTTTTCGAATCTCAAAACTGCTGACTCGGAAGGTTCGAAACAAAACTGAATGGTCACTTGGAACAATCATTCAAATTAATAACCAGCCTACCGTAAAACGGAGCTACCATAAAACACGCCAATTTCCTTCTTCTCTTAAAAGACTTTATTATCAGAATCGATAAATCAGGCATCGAAAAACCCGTCGTTTCGCCTTCACCTCCTCTAATCATTGAACAAATAATTGGGCAACTTTAATAAAATGTTTTCCGTATCGGGTAAAAGCCTTTTTAAATTACTTTTAAAGATGGCCAACCTCTAAAAGCTCTTTTAAGTAATGACTCCCATTCTCCTAACATCCTTTTAGAGAAATCCTTCGCTTAGCATTCCTTTGTGATTTTAATTAAGAAATCAAAACAAAAAGTAATTAATATTAAAATTAGCCTTTCCTCTCTTCTCTCTTTGTTCCATCTCTCTCTCTCTCTCTTTTCATTTAATTTTTTCATTTTCTTTTGAGTGAAGTTTCTACGAAAGGGCAACGGATAATTGGAATCAGGATTGTCCTCAGCCTCATCCCCTTCCATCCTCCTTTTTTTCTTTACTTCAATCTGATGCTGCCGTTGAGGTTTCGGAACACTCACCCGTATAGGCAATACTTTCCAGAACTACTCGGTTCTGTGTTGTCTCTGTTGGGGTTTATTCTTCACATGAAAGGAGGAGGACAAGTAGAAATGGCGTCATTCTGTTCTCTTTGATTGATCGCGTTCGTCATTTTCTTTCATTTGTAGAACTCATCGAAAACTTGCCAGCTTATACTCAAAAGTTATATACTAACATCACAAAGTATAGCTGTCCAGCATTTTGGTCTCCCCGAACTATACCAGAAAGAAACCTGTTGGTAGTCTTTAGAGCTTATCAGACACTATAACCCAAACGAAACCTAAAATAGCCGAGTCCAACAGTCTCTATGTGTTTCAAAGTTTTTGGAAGTTGTTGTGCACCTCAACACATTTCGGTGATGTCGTTTTGGCTTTACAATAATCCCAGTGTGTCCTGATGTCGGAAATCGATCCGATCCTACCCCATCCTCATCTAATAGATAGACACATGACCATGATAGCTAGAAAACACGCTCCTCCAATAATTTAGGAATGAAGCAAACTTCACTGAGAGAACAACATCAAAGTGGATGCTGGAGAAGTATGGATCCGATATAGAAGATGGCGACGAACCGCCGGAGCGCCTATACATCGCAGAACCTTTCAAAGCAACTTGATTAGAATTTTCCTCTTCGTTTCACCCCTCACATTCCCTTTCAGTCTAAGCTTATTACGAACGATTCTTTCCTTTTAATTCAGAAGAAAGCCTTCTTAATTTCCCGACAGAGAAAATCTTCAATTTTATACTATATTAACCCTCAGTTTCCCTTCTCCGGAACCTTTCACAATCTATTCGATCAATATGGTTCTGACGACGACGCGACTCTGCAAAATGAGAATTTAGGCTGTAGGTTGATCGTGATAGCGACTGTAATCTGTTACGATCGGAATGAGAGAAGATGGAATCTACAAAAACTGACAAACGACCGAAACAAGGTACGCCCTCGTGTAAACACAAACAGGATTATGTGTCCACTTTGTTTTACTTGATACTAATCACGTTTTTCAAATTTTTTTTGTGGCTGAGTTTTAAGATTGTCGTAGATGGTGTTACTAATGTTAGTATCTAACTTTTGACTATTGCGCCGCGTCAAATTTTCGGGGAAATAATTTTCGCTTAGCTCAGTCAGACGTTCGCCAGACGAACGTCTGACTGAGCTAAGCGAAATTATTTCCCGAAATTTGACGCACAATATCAAAAGTTAGATACTAACATCACAAAGTACACCTGTCCAACATTTTGGTCTCTTCAAACAATACCAGAAGGACAGCTGTCGGTAGTCTTGTCAGACACTACGACCCAAACGAAACCTAAAATTTGCTGTATTTATGAAACCACCACCCAACTGTGCATTATTTATGAATTAAGATAGAAACATAGCTTCAAATTGATCAACCCACTTTCATTTGCTACCAAGTCTCAAACATGGCTACCGTTTTCAACCTGAGAACCTCACACTAAAAGCTTCAAGGTGAGGGCCATGACCTAAACAAACATTTCAGCTAATCGAGGTGTCAAATTCTTCCGGGTGAGCATCTCTAATCCCTCTCATCCAATTACATGTCAACATTCTCGCTATCAAAAAACCGGAAACAGTTTAAATCCATCACAATCCTTCATTCTCACAGAAATTAAAGCAATTAAGACCTGATTAGGTCGGCTTAACGAAGGACCCAATTCGAGTCAAGTAGAAACTTTATCCCGGTTTTTTAATTTTCCCTCCCTGTCCCACCTCCTCCTCCTCTTCCTCCATTAAATAAATCGATGACTCTGCTTTGGTGAAAAGCTCTTTGTGTCCCTCCACTTGGAGTTACTCGTTAACGTTTTCATATCTTCGACGAGAGAATTTTCCTTTGTACATGGGTTTCAAAGTTACCCGAAACAACCTTTCTCCCTCGAGGCCCTCTCTCTCCTTTCATCAGGTGAAAACCGATGTATCAGACAAATATTTTTACTTTTCCCTCTTACTTCCACTTTCTTCCTTGAAACCAGACATTAATAAATTTTTTAGCGGCGACGGCGGTTGTGTACCAGCACGCCTACAAGTCAGAGGTCAGGAGTTACACCTGTTCAAGATCAAGACCTTCGTTTCCTTAAGTGGATTTCGAATCTGCCGTCTCGGTATTTGATTCTAATCATCAATGACCTATGAGTCTGGAAGCGATTTTAACCTTCCGGAGGCATCATCATTAAGAGAATCACCCAAAAGGTAGGAAACATGTCGGACGAATGATTTGGGTCACTTTTCCAAAGTCAGAAGAATTTTGTCTAGAGAATTAGACAGTTTGATAACTCAATTTCACAATCCCTCCTACAAATAAGGACAAAAACGACCTTTAAATGTCAAGAACGGGAACAAAAGACGTTCGCTCGCAATTAAATCAAGAAGGAAGCCAACCAACTAACTCGGTCACCTTTTATTTTCGGACAATTCCATGTAATTCAGGCCTCCATGACTGATATCGTGTTTGCCGTCTTACTCATACGGACTCTTTTCCTGTCTTTCGCTTTCTCCTTTTGCCTCTTCTTGGACGTAACCATGACTCACGTGAATTTATCAGAATAACAAACGCCACCGAGTGTGCAACTTGTCACCCGGAGGGGAATCCGGCAAAGTCTTTTCTGGTGACGAACCATCTCCAAGCTGGTTTCCTCCGCCACGCGATAATGCCCAACCTTGGATTATTAATAAAATGAATCATGCGTGAGAATCGATTTTTCATGCCTAATGACGTGCTCTGAATCGATTATGATTTCTCCTGCATCGCTAACAGGACTGTTTTAATGCGAAACTGAACTACCCCCAAATTGAATTCCCAGTTTTTCTTTTTGCTCCCATTCTGTTTACCAATAAACAGACATCTGTGGTCGAGTCAGCAAAAAACGGGTCATAAAAAAAAGATTTGGTTTTATTTTTAGAACATGACAAAGTCAAAAGAAAGTCAAAACGCCGATAGCATAATTGTACAGACCAACAACCGAGCCAAACGAATCATCACAGAATGAGGAGAAGTTAGGTAGAGTGGGGAAGGAGAGAGCAAAACACATTCAGAATCACACGCACGTTACCAGAACCTGAAATATGTGCCTTTCACAACCTGTTCCGTTACCTTTCACACTCGCAGAAGGAAATTAAATTAGGTTCAACGCCGACGTGACGGCCGCCATTCGCATTCCATTCTTCGGCCGAACCCCCCGATTGAATTTAAATTCCATTCCGTTTACTTCGTCTGTTCTAGTTCCACGACAACCACAACAAGGGGTAAGTCGAAGCGGGGGAAGGAAATCCGAGGATTGAATTATTAATGTATGAAATTAAAAACTCATTGAACACGTCGACCTTGAGATTTCTGGTGCGACCACGCCTGACAAGGTCGTTTTCCTTCCCGACCCGATCAGGTCCAACAAACGCAGCTATTGTCTACAAATATAGACCGGCGTTGTCGTCACGGCTAACGTTCTTCCTTATGTTACTCAATGACGGGAAAATCCCGGTTCGAGTTCCTCCACAAATCCTCCAGTTCTGGGAATATCAATGTCAGTGTTAATATATTCCAAACTTTACGCGGTCCTTGTTGTCAGTTCCGACTTCTTGGCCTACTCAGTCTTTTGTTTTCATTTTACAGTTGTGTTAAGTTCCGCTTACAAAATTTTGCCTAAAGCACCAAGTAGCGACCCTTACAGTTATTAAGTACTCCCACATCCTAAGTTTCTTTTAGCTACCGGTGAAGCCTTGGGGCTCTGACGTCATCTAACCCCCAACCCCCCAATACTGTCAGCCATTTTCTCTCTCCTGCTGTCATGTCCCAAATCCCACAAATCAGTCTGGTTACACCTCCCAGTTACTCAACTCGTCAAAATGTCAACATCATTGTTCTATGACTGTCTCGAAGTGTTGTAATCACGTGGACAGACCCTTAGACCACTATGACGTAAGTCGTGACAAGTGGACACGCCTGTTCACCTCAAACCAACTGAACAGAACACGATCGACCACCGGTCGAGTTTTGATTCATCGTTTCCGAATCTTTTTTACTTTTTTATTCCCATTTTTGGATCTTTGTCGATACCTTGATTAGATCGACCACACCTCTACTTGTGCTCGAACCTCGTTCACCTCTCCTCAAAGTCCGCCGTCAGACAAATCAATTGAACTCACCACCGACTTAGAAACACTGATTATTTTCAATAAAAGAACTCGAATGTGACTTCCGAATGAATGAAGTCGACCTTGAGTTCACCGAAATCTTTTCTACTAGAACGTTTCTTTTGTCACGAGATATCGGTCGATTGTGATGCGCAATTAAATCCACATTTTTGTTTCTTTGTCCTCTGCCTCTTATTCTCTACCTTTTTTTGTGATTCCTAGCCCGAGAACTCAACAACAACAACAGCCCTCACACCATGAACAGTGAACGAATAGGTGAAATCTCGTTCCTGGTATTTATGTCAAGGATGAAACTCTGCCTTTCTCTCAATGCACTCGACCTAACGGTGCATATGTCAAAATGATTATGATACAATGACCCGAACGCTCATTTGTAGCAAAAAAAAAGCTTCGCAAAAAACAAAACTCAAAGGTTAACTCCTCTTCACTGCTACTCCAATAACCTCCATGTCCGATTGCTTCCCTCCAGCAATAGATGGTAGCTCATCAACTAACCGACCAGACAACCTCCCTCTCACTCTTCAGAATTAAACAATCGAAAGCGACTACTATTCCGCTCGTTTGAGTAACCACCGACCAAATCAAAGAAACCGCGAGATTTTGGAAACGTTCCTCCGTTACACGATTTAGTCAAAAACAAAAGGTAATCGGAGGGACCATGGTAAAAGAAAAAAGTCTATACAACTTTCGAAACTTTCGGCAACAAATCCGTTAAATGTCAGAATAACATTAATAAAGAAGATCAAGGCCTCTGCCTATGGACATGATAAGCGAACGAGTTTGCGATCGATGCTGAAATTAAAAGGAAACAAAAAATGAACAGCAAAGAGATATTTCCTTGTCTGATGTTTATCGGAATCGATTTTGACTTTTTTATTTTTAACCTAAACACGACCTTCGACAGACATCTCCAAGGTGAAACACATTAAAATACGGCTATTCAACCTTTAGTGTCCCTGAGTCATATTAGAGGAAAACCACTTCTGTCACTAACACACTGATTCTGATGGTTTCTGACAAGTAAAAAATTATAGAATGTACAGTATCAATGAGGTCCAATAAGAGAGAGGCATACCACAAACAACTGTACAAGCATGTATTGAACTTACAAGAACATCCCAGACAGAGTAATGAATCGGATATTCAACCATTTCCAGTATAAGAAGACAGAAAGAAACTGACTTACATGCTTTGAAGAAGATTTGAAACAACTACAAATCGAAAACCAAGATCTCAAGTCATAAATACTGCAAACTTCTAAACCCATTTCATAAATAACGCACACCTTCTACGCATTTCATTCTATTAACAATGGTCACCTCTAGGAGGATGGCTACCTCAACACTGTATCGTACCACATTTTGATGATTTCGCAAAACCAATGAAACACAGAAAGGATCTTATTTCATAAATAATGCACACTTAGAAAGACTATACACGTTTTTAGGGCAAACCCTACCTCCAAAAGAAAACCGAAATTAAAAAAACAAAGACGAGGGGCCAAAAAGGAAGATGAACAGAACTATTTGAAGGACAAAGGGGCAATTGTCGTATGAATATGATCTTTGAATGACCCAAACGAAGGTGAAAATTATTTGATGAAATAATATCAGCGCCAATCAGATAAATTATTGATTAGACACGTTCCAGATGTGGGGACGTATGTCATTTCGAAACAGGAAAACGTGCATCCGAATATTTTAATAAAATCGGTTTTGAGCCACAGCGATACACAACCAAACAACATCTCAACCAAAATATATATTTATATTATGCATAGATAAATATTTAATACCCCAAAATCTGTAGTCAAAATAGGGGATTGGCGCTACAATTTTTGGATTTATTACAAGAGTATAAACACAAAAAGTCTAGAATGTCGCTATAACAGAAACAAATAAACGCGATGCACTATAAATACACCGAAACCCGAAACCAAGTGTATAACTGTTTATATTTTCAGTAGTAAAACTGAGCTTTCGGTGTGTTTATTGTGAATCGAACTTAATTGTTTCAGCAATTTCCATAAACATTCGCGGTTTGTAATAAAACCGAAAAATTGTGACAATTTACAAACAATGGATAACAGTTCAAATAACATTGTCCATAATATTTCCCGCACTCACAAAACCACAACCAAAACCTTCGACTAAACCATACGACAACATTTTCCAAAACCAAAGCCTTCTCACTAAAACAAAGCCAACCAACTAACAAGACCAAATTTGGGATAACCAATCGGACATTCTTCTCGGATTTCACTTGAAGGAAAAAAAATGGACAAACCAAACCCACAGAAAGCTGAAAAGTGTGTTTGTAGAGAATGTAGGTAGCAGGTGGCTGGGAAAGTGAAATTAGGCTTTTCCACCAAAAAACAAAATCGACATCTCCGACTCAAAACTACCTCTTCTCTCTGCCTTTCACAATCAACTTGAACAGGTTTATAGAAGTTAAAAATAAAAATCGGAAACCACAACACGACGACACCAATAAATAAATAATCAATAAATTAATTAATAAACAAATATTAAAATCATTTATTTAATGGTTTCGCTTTCTACCGAACATGGATGAAGTTCCGACTTTAAGCTTCCTTCCGGTTTCAAAATGGTTTGTTCGCACGAGATGACCATTTTCCTTATTAAGCTGATAGGTCTACCTTGTAAAAGAAGAAACATGATGGCACCGGAAACTGATGATCTAAATTCTTACGTAATGAAAACATAAACATTACAATTTTTATCTTTTGCGGTTGTAAAAGTGACAGATAAATTTTTCGTAACTGCGGCTCTGACGTCATCGTTTCAAACATTTTTCATTTTCTTCCTTCAGGAAAACAAGATCCGAGTAATTTTGAGAGTGAGATGAAAGAAAGGAGTGGCCGTAATTAGGTGCCCTCGCACGTAGCCCACGAGACACTACACCACACCCTGCACGCGTTTGCCTCAAAATAAATCCAAATTTCCTCTTCTCCGACCCTCCCCCAGCCAACACTTTGGGAACTTTAAGACAAATGGCCGTCAACCCTTTTCGCTGTAGGCGGAGAATTGTGTTTGCTGTCGTTTTAATAAAAATCTAAGACGAGAACCTTTTCTGTTTTTAATTAAGGCTAAAATCCTCCTCGATTTCTTTGTTTAATCCTTCCAACGGTTTCCGGTTCCAAAGGGTCAACCCAAAAGATGGAATTATGTAGTCCACAAACCCTTCAGACACCCTCAGGAGATTATTCTCATTATACGAGGTGTTAATTATCCACGCAGACAAACTTTATCTTGTCCAGAGGCCCCTCAGAAACCGTTTGAAAAGAATCTTCATCCTTCACCGTCCGTCCGTCTGTCTGTCTGTCTAACCTCGACAATTCATTAAAATTCCTCTACCGGAATAATACCAGATATCCAGTCTCATAAAAATTATTCTACAACAGTACGCTTGCGTGCGTTTCTTTCTTGTCAAAATCTTTTTGAGTATTCAAACGACCTTTTCACGGTAGATATTTCCCCGGCCATTATCTATGCCATTTCTCCATTTTAATTCAAAATTATAATAATTTTCCCCTTCGCACATGTTCTCTCATATATGATTTCGAGACTTATGGTCACGACTTCAAACTATAAACCATGTCTAACACGGGAGTCATGCCACCGGGAGGAAAACCCGATTCTAATAGATAAAATCTATTTCAAGACTTTGTTAACACACATTGATGAGTGTTCACCCCCCAGACATCGCCATTTTTAAGTGTGTTTTGACCCAAACGGAAACCTAATCGATTTTCTATCAACAACGAACAAGAAATCCCAACTCCCACTCGTCCTCCTCCAAGGTCAAATACCTTAATCAAATTAGCCATTTTACGTGCACATTAATAACAGTCTTCCTCATTCATGCAGGAAATGGAAAGAATTAGTCCAGTCGACCATCAACCAATTCAAAAGGAGTTCCTCGTGAGTAATCATTCGCGAAACTATTTCCAACAATAAATCAACACACATACGAGTATGCCAGAAGTATATGCAACGACCTCACTTCAGGTCTGAACAAGGGACGGTAACTCGAATCTGGTACCTGGTAAAGTTACCCTCGTGTGAGACACCTGCCGGTTTTATCGACACATACCTATTCAAAAAATGTTTTCCACTGTTCCCCTAATATTATGTTTGTAACATTAAAACCCCTATTCAAACAAAAATGGCCGCTCTTTTTACAAAAAGGAACCTTGCCCCTGCTAAAAACCTCACAGGTATAAAACCTGAAATTTCTAATCAATAAATAAGAAAAAAAATTGGGTGTGATTTATTGATCATTTATTACCGCGCCCCCTAACCGATTCATCATCGTTTCTATTTATTTATTGATCAATAATTATTTTTTGTTTGTCGTAACGTTTCACCCGCTGAAGAAACTTTCTCATCGAAGATTTTCCTTTTTGTTTGCTAACGAAATTACATAACGTGTAAGGAAAGATGCTACGTAATTGGATCTGTACAGGTTAAAGTAGAGCACAAATCAATTAAGGGCCATCATCGTGGTCATCGAAACTTTCCAAACAGAAAACGTGAGGTTTGGGGAAAGGTTGTTGCATCATTCGTGAGAACGAACCTGGGAATTGTGAGAACGTGCTCATTCTGGCACAGACTGTGCGGTTATGTGGGAAGGCCTACCACCAAGTGCAAAAAAGTCTGACAAACCCGCTACAACCATTCTAAACACATAAACCCGTTAGGCGGGGGTCGAGGGGGGGGGATAAATTTTGGAAAGGGAATAGCTCAAAATCCGTTTATTTTGGACGACATCCAAAGCTTCCCATGTGATCAGTGGATATAAACAAAACTCTAAACCGAAATATTTTTTTGAGATGTGGGCTCGATTCCATCGAAACGAGGAAATTGAATGATTTGGAAAGGTGGAAGACATTTTTTTTCCTCTAAGACAAAGTCTCCTGCTGTTAGTTATTTGGCTAATTTTACCTCATAGACCCCCACAGACCATAACCATGTGCTCAACTAAATTTTTTAATTTTTATTTTTAATCACTGTAATTATTCATGTCTTTGGAAAAGGGAGTTTGTTTGGAAATCTTCCCCAGCACACCGAAAACATAATTAATTCACCTCAACAACCCAGGTTGGAGAAAATGTTTTCGAGAAACCCAACACAAAAGTCACACACATAAATTTTGTTTATTTGCTTTTTGGCAATATTACCATTTCCCAAAGAGTTGGAATGAGATAAAGTGAATCTTAACCAACAACATAACACAACAGAGCCTGAGAGACATTCCTGACACCGAGAACAATAAACAAAACCTGATACAAGAACATCATACCAAGGTAACTTTAGACAGAGACCAAAAACAAAATTATACACTCAAAAAAATTCTGAATCTAAATTTATCTATTTATCCTTCTATTTGTTTATCTATTTGGATATTCTGTTGTAATATCTTTTTCAAAAATACAAGTTACAGCTGATGTGTGACTAGGTAGGTTCAAGAGCCAGACAAGCTCAGACCTGGTTTTATGAAAATTGAGAGGCCCAGAAAATTTTAGTTATAAATAATAAATATAAACTCACTGCTTGAATGTTTGCTCATACTGCTTAATCTGCTTCCTGGAAAACTCGTGGAACTCCGTATAAACGTTGTGAACTTTGTACATTGGCTTCACTTCTTCACCCTCATCCAGAGCGTTGTTTATTGCTTGCCTTCTATTCAATATACAACTGAGTTCGTTGTCAATGGGCATTTTGTCTCACAACTAAAATCGTTTTCTTCCTTTAAATAAAACAAAAATAATTATCCACCAGATAACTACATAAATTAAATAAATAAATGTTTACAAACCCCATTACACAATTTAAGATCATAACTAAATTTATCTACCTCACAAATAAAATCAAACGGATGAATGTTATTCGTTAAGTTTCAAAAAAAATTGAACAAACGCCGTGCGATCAAAAAGAACAAAAAACAAACGATTATTTTAAAAGAGAAGAACAAAAATTGCCGGTTGCAGTATAAAAGAAATAGAACATAAAACTCTCTCAACGGCTCTCGGAACTGTACTGTCACAATGTAGTGAGTAGATGGTAAACCGTCGACCGCTTGTAAACAGACGAGTTGTGAAACACTTCGTAGTGACGCCAAGGGTAGGGATGTATAAAATCCGCGCGCGTTTTTTTTCCCTGCTCACCAAATTTTTTTTTATCGCAAAACCCTTCGTTAAGCAATCCCTTTCGTTCCCATCTCCATCTTGAAACCTTTTTATTTAACCTTTTTTTAGATATGAATATTTAGCAAAACAACCTTTTGATGAGTGTACTGTAGAAAAACCCTTCGATCACAAAATTAGGGATGAGAATAACGAAGCTGTGACGCCATTAAATAGCGGATATGGTTTTCCTTACATTATTGCCAACTTAATTTCGTCCTCATTCAACTTCCTGTTTTGAATCATTTTTGCCGATTTTTTAAATTTTATGTTTATCGTTCTTACACCGATTTACAACTTCTTATAATTTTGGTTATGGACTTTCTTGGATTAGGTGATTGCTTTCAGCTTTTTCTTTGGTTTCTTATGAAAACAACTTTTCACCTGATTTTAGTCGTTTTCACCTGAACTGATCCTCACCTAACTTCAGTTTCTTATTATTTACAAGTGACTAGCTCCTTCCAGTTTTGTCTCACCCACCGCCTTATATTATTTCTTTCCCAATACCCCCTATTGCTTTCTTTCTTGCTTTTATATTTTTTCTGGGTGGTTTACAAAAATGTTTTGATCGTTTATTTATTAATAAAAACAACTTTTTACTTAATTTTAGTCGTTTTATTAATCTTAATTCATATTATTTTACATTCCGATCAATATATTACCACTTTCTACTAATCCTGCTGTTTTCTATATTTGTTGTTGGTTCACAGTTTTTTTTACCTTTGCTTTTCTATTATATTTGTATTTCTTTTCTGTAAGTCCCTAGTTAACTACAATCTGTCTGTAATTGAGACAATAAGTAGGTGGCCTAGCTCTGACACTTAAGAGAGGACTACACCAGTTTATAACCCCAGGAATGGGAGGAAGTAACCCCTGAGAATTAGTTCAGGTGTATTTATGTGGAACACAGAAAATAGAAGAAGCAGTTGAGTTACAACAGCAGAAGAGTTGGTTTTCAGCCCCTGATTATTTTGGATATACTCATATAAAAGGCCCTGTCCCCTGCTTTAAGTGTCCGCCACCTGTCCTATTTACTTAGTCCATTATTTCTCAACCCCTTCTCTTAGATATAAAGGTGTTCTTTGGGCCTTATATTTTTATGTCATTTATGTCCCAAAATTCTTTTCAGAAGAAGAATATAAAAGCCAAACAGAAACAGCGGAAATTGAGAAAATTAATACTTGGCAGCGGTTTCCATCTGCGTTTGAGTCTCAGCAATCTAAGAAAACCTATGCTATAACCTAAAACGCAACCTATCTCTCCGTCATCTAATAAGTCACAAAATCGCTAAAAACGAAAACCTTTATTATACGCTGTTCCCTTTTGCAATCTCATCATGTGACAATTTTTTACATTAATATGTCCTCGACCATTAAAAAAAAATTTAGTTGATGACTAAATGTAAACAAAAAATAAAATCAGAGCAAACCGTTGTTGTAGTATTTACCTTCTACCCAAAAGCAATCATGATTACAACCCTCGAAATGATTCAAAGTAATTAAGAGCTTATCGAAAACAAATAAAAATTATTAAAAAGTAAAAAAAAAAAAATTTCCATTTACTAATTGTTTATATTTACGGGCAGCCATGTCAGTGGGCCTCATTTATTTAATTTTTTTTGGTCATTATTTGTCCACCTCGACTGACATCTAACGGGATTTTTTTGTAACTAAAATTAAACCTAGTTATTATTTGAATCGTTAGAGACCGTTTTGATCTAAACGCCTGAAAAATTTTATTTCCCAATGGCGGATGAAGAATAACGTCCTATTCATTTATAAATTTATGCTCAATTAAAATTCCTTCTTCTAATTGATTAACAACTTACTTTTTTTCTCTCACTCTACCTTGCATGATTCCAATTTCTTTTTGTAGGAACAAAGATCTTTTGTACAAAGCTTCCAAGTGGAGACCTAATTCTTCTCTAAAAGAAAAAAAAAAGAAACAACTTCTAATTAACTTCAAGGGTGAAAGCATTCTTTTGGAAATTATTCAGATACCTGTATTGTACAACCTTGAATAAGTACCTAATGATTGAACATTGTTAGCATTAATGACAATTTTTGCGAAAACGTTATTGAGGAGTTGAACGTTAACGAGGTCTACATACTTGGAGACACAGCTTCTTGTTTTGGATTTGGGTTTGGTTTGTAGAGAATGTTGTTAGTGTTAAAAGGTAGAAAGGAGACGTGAAAAATGGATGGTGTATGGTTTATAACGAGGACTAAAAGGAAGTTGACCCAGGGATGAGATAAGTTCTGTTGTTGTTGAGGAGTTAAAAATCTCAAAGACTAGCTGAAAATGGAGGATGTATGCTGTTTATGGCATCACTAAGGGAAGTAATGAAGAGTCTGAAATGGGAATGAAGAAATTTTTTCAAAATACAGTAACCAAAGAGAAACAGGTTGGAAAGGCTGGAGTTTCGTTAGAGATGAATAACTTTTATTTAAAAATACTCTCCGTCTGCCTGGTAGAACCATCGCCAAGTTAGTCAGTTGATTATCTAACCATTAATTATTATTTAAAAATTAAAAATGGTATTTCACCAAAAAGGGAGGAACTAGTCGAGTTAGAGATTTGAATTTCGAAAGAGTTCGACAAGAAGCCGGCGTCTAATTGACTTATTAAATGCATTAGACAAGGACGAAGGCCTTGGAGAATTCCTCGAGCCACGCATGGTCATCAGGGAGAATGTGTTAAAGAAAGCTAACAAAGAACTTTGGACGTTGAAGGTTGAAGGAAACGAGGAAGGAGATCAGTTAACCGTTAAAGTGATCCCCGCCCAAAATTCGAATCCGACGTGGAGCGCACTCACTCGGAGCCCTCACAAACTAGTCTATTTTTATAATATGGTGGTCTCTGAGGTTTCAAGGTCAACCTCAATATACATTCTTGATATCGTCTCATAAAATATGACTCAAATTTAAACAACCTCCTTTTATAGTTTTATGCTTCGTGCGTTTACTTTTAAGAGAAGAAAGAAGGCAAAAATGATTACAACACGTTTTCCTTAAAAAAAAAATTTTTTTTGTTTGTTCTTCCTCCTGGTTAGCCGTGATCCATGCTCGGTTCTTCGCATGCGTATTTCTCTCTCTCTGGTTTTTGTTTGTTTTAATTTTATTTCTCTTTTCCCCCTCCGGCTGTTTTGGCTTCATCAAAACAATCGATAAAGCGACTGTAATTACTGTTAACCTTATCCCAAGTTGCAGTTATTCTAATTTAAGCTTGAACTGGAAAATTACTTTTTATTTACATCAAACAAATCATTTCTTGCAAAATTTATTTATAGACAACCCCGAGAAGAGGAAAGAATTTGACAGAAAGCTCGCCTAAAAGAGGAGGAAAAGAACCAGACAAATTACCGAACGTGAGCCCAAGAGGTAACGGAGATGTGGGTAAAAGACGAGACCGACGTGGTTCCTGGAAACCGAGATAGAACTTGAAGAACTGGGTATCACGCGGTAAGCCCTCCACGACACAATGCGTAAAAAACTGGAACCTCAAAGGTTCCGCCGAGAGCCAAATTGAAGACTGCGAGAGCGTGGTTTGAGGAGAGGAAGAAGGAACATATAGCAGGAAAATGAAGGAAGCGGAAAGAGGAATCTGGGAGAAAGTGTTGACGACGTGATCCGAGGTAGTGGCCAAAACGAAAAGAAAAATGGATGAAGGAGAGAGGATATTAAGAACAAAGTGAGAGAGAACGTGAATAAAGAGTATAGAACAGAGACGATAGACAAGAAATCAGTACGTCTACTAGAGAATGTTGGACACCGGAGAGGAATCTGCTCATGTCTACTTAGAAGAAAGAAGAGAAATTGCCAAATTAAGACTCGGGGATGTATATAGGAAGCGTTCAGGCGAGAGGATATACTTTGTGGTGGGGATGAAACAGATGAACGTATACTATATAACAGAGGTACCGCCATGAAAAGAGAAGAATATAAATTTGTGGACTTTAGAAAGTGTAGCAAATTTTTGGGTTACGCAAATATTATAATATAAATATTGATTAACCCTAGAAAAAGAATATTTCAATATATATATAATATAAACAATCCATGATCAGCTAATTATGTCCTAATTCTTTCTGTTTTAATTTTAAGTTATAAGCCTAAAAAAGGTCTAATTCAGTATTAAGTATAATATTTAAAGACTTTCTATGAAATTGAATTAATTTCAATATAAGGAGAGCATAAAAGGTGTTGAATTTCTTTATTATTGATACTAAAGCCTGTTAAGGTTTCTACTTTTAATGGATTTATACTGATTGAAGTTTTAGGATTTAGAATTAGTTGGAAGAAGTGGTCAATGTTGTGTTTTCATTTATTTTTGTTTCTTCTTTATCTTATGATTATCTACCATGTATAGCTCTTTTAGTCCTTGGTTGAGGCTCCAAAAAATATTTAGTATGACACCAAGCTCTATTTGTGTATTGTTAGTTAGAATAAGGTACACAGTTTTGCCACGTAGAAGGTCAGGAGTGTACTCTTAACCCTAATGACATTGTTAAAAATACCTCAGCAAAGCTTGTCTTCTGTATCTAATGGCTCTTTGACTATTGGTGCAGAACGCTTGTAAGCAGACATATGTTGGAAATGATTACGCAGATTACAACCAAAAGTTTTGGGAATAATAAGAAGTAGATGTGATTGTCATAGAAGTGTTTAGCAGTCAATTAAAAATTGCTTGATTGTAAATAAGAGACCCCAGAGAAGTAGTAAGCGAAAATAGTATTAGATACGAACTGCGTAACAAGAAAGATACGCAAAGAACGGTAACCATGGTAAAGAACAAAAGAGAGCCCGGAAATATTAGGAAAGACATATCAGAATAACAATTACAAAGTCAGAGAGAAAGACATGAAACGGGAGAAAGAGAAACACAGAGAAAGTAGTGCAAAAGCAAACAGGCTTTGTGAAAAGTTGAAAGTTGAGGAGATGCACAAAGAAAATTGAAGCGTAAAAGAAATCAAGAAGAGAACGAATGAAATCATAAAGAGAAAATGATAAGAATGTTAGAAGGAAGAAAATGTGTACGCCATTTATATAATATAGATTATCTAGAGAACTGAGCGGACTACATCTACTGCCTATCGCTAGAAGAAAGGAGGCGGCGAAAAGGAAGAGTGTCTAGTCTAGTAGAACCGAATCAGTTATCCACATTCTGGGCAAATTCCGGCGACAGAGGAAGAAAGTGAAAAATACTAAAGAAACCATGAGCAGGCACGAGCATATTATTATAATATATTGTAATCTGTATATATATTTTGTTAATTAAACAAACACAGTAGCTGAACTCAATTCCATAACACTGCTGTTGACAGCTTGTGTTGTCAACTCCTCAACAAGAAGATCACCCTTGAATATGAGGACCTCATTCTATTTGGGGATAAAGAAGGAAGGCTGACAGGAAGTTTGACTTTATGAGAGTCTTAAAACAAAACCACATGACGCCCCACGTTATCCATCAATGTTTTTAACTGTTGGTTTCTCACATCAAAGTTTTGAAGCCAAATGTTTTAAGCAAATTTGGAGTTAAAAGAAATCCTCTCCCTCTAATTAACATTTTGTTAATAATAATTATAACAACTTCTTCATTTTTATCTTCCAAAAGGAGTTATCACCCGATTTGTTAATTAGATTCAACCAAAGGAATTTAAATTTGTTTAGAAAATTAACTCAAACTCCCTTGCCACACTCTCAACCATTTCCATTAACTCATGATGACCGGATTTACGTCAGCAGGACTATCTGTCGAAAAATTTTCGTTGCCGTATATAATTCTTCCCTTTCTGTATAAATTTTTCTTTTTTTGTTTTGCAAATTTCAAATCTTTTTGACCAACTTAATCCTAGAATCCCGTCTCCCCCGAGCAAGTAACAGCCAAATGGCGTGAATGTTGGAAAAATCGTGAAGACAACGACACCCAATGATTGATGATGAAAGCTCTCGCATTTAGTCATGATTCCTTCGGATATATTTAATTATCCAATGATATAATTGTGTCAGAGTGGGATTTGACTTTGTGGGTTTCTCGGTCTTTGGCTCGTGACCAATAAAAGAAAAGGACAAAGAGGAAGAATGTCTCATAGACAAATTTTTTCATTTTTTGTTTATTTGTCATAATGACTGAATAAAGCTCCTGTTGGTGGTAAAGCTTTTCCCTCTTTTTTTGGGAAGGTTGTGGGTGTTGCTTACATAGTGGTTCCCCAGTTGAAATGGTCCAAGTGTTGGAGATTGTTGTGTCTAATTTTGATCGATCAAGCTTTCGGTAGTTCTGGAAGGCCTGTAGTTGGGTGGTCAAAGTGAACACCCTCTCCCAACCAATTGCGACCAACTACCTGAGTAGGTAGTTCTAACCAATGTCTTTGGAATATTTACCTAATACCTTTCTTCTTCTTCCCTTAACAATTTAGTCCCTTAAATCTTCATCTCGTCTCTTCCTTAATTTTTGAACTCTTTAAGATCCTGTCTGACTGATGAAAAGGCGAGGCGTAACATCTTTTTTAGAGCATTGAAGACCGCACAAAAATAATCGATTGCATATCCAAGTTGAATACCAAGCTAAAACCGTCACTGGATTAGTGTCCATAAAAGGAAGGGTCAAAGAATGCGGGCCCATATGTGAAGAATAAGGGACCAAATAGAAAAATAATGTAGATAAGGTTAAATTAGTACCACCATATTGTATATCCTTAAGAACCGTAGGCCTACTGCAAAAGGGAAGAGAGAAGGAGCCCTGCTTACAGTATGTCATTGTAAATTGATTTATGTAGCTTCTTACTTATATGTTTATATTTATTTTTTAATAGTTTTTAGTATATTTATTTATGTATAGTTATTTAGAGGAATTAATTGCTTACTTATTTATTGTTTGTTAGTTTCGTTGTCTAGCGGTCCTCGCGGTTTGTCCTTTTTGTACTTATTGGTTTGTGGTCCTTTGTTGTAGTCAAATCTATTTTTAAAGTCTTCGTTCATTTTGGCGAAACCTTGGCACCATTATACATTCCGTCGTTCAATACCTGATATAACTTTCAATAGATAATTATTTATTTTATTAATTTTATACATATTAAAGGTTAAGCTTTCTCAGCACTTCAAACTAAAAATTATGTACATTAGATAACCCAGTGGAGTAAGTATTATAGTTTTATACTCTCCCAAATAAATTTTCAAATTTTATATAAACCTATCGATTCAGATATTTCTATGACCGATACCGATCTTTCATTATTCCTTCCTTAGTAGAAGCTTATTCTAATCCAAAACCACACGTCAACCACATGAAGTAAGAAAGGATGGAGATAATCCTTTCTACAGGCTTTGTTACACTGATTTTTCAGTCAAAGCCTGGAGGAAGGCTTGTGAAGTGGTTAAAGCACCTGACTACAGAAGTTAGGGTTGTGAGTTTGTATCCTGTTTTACCTAATCTTGAAATACGGTATTGTTAGCGCCAATTTCTGGAAGGAGACGGAGTCGAGAGAATAAACTAAAACGTTCGCCGTGCGAGTTGAATGCTTACAGGTTCACAGCTGTCTAGCTGTCATAGTCTCGAAGAATTTTTTCCAGTTTCTCGAAGTCGCTCAACGTAAAAAACTCAGTGATACCACGTGGTCGACTTTTTCGTACCTGACAAAATTAAGTACCTGACGAATTAAGCGCTCAGGATAAGTACTGAGAACCTAAGCGTCAGGTAATTATTTTAACTTTTATATTAATTAAATATAAACTGAATAATTACAATTCATTTATCTGCCAAAAATACAATATAAAAATAATAAAGATAAAAGGTTGAATAAATTAGTTAATATTAATCATCTACAAAAAGGAACGTCACCATAAATTGGATCATAAAGGGGTTAGTTGTGAATTTTAAAACCAAACTGGGTTTATACTAATATTATTTTTACTTTTATTATTTATTTATGTTAATTATCTATAAAATAAATATACATAATAGATAAATCCTATTAGTTAATATTAATCTCTACAAATCACCATAAATTGGATAAATGGTGATTCATAAAATATATTATAATCATTCATCAATCATTCAAAGTGCCAGAGTTAGTAACCCGAGCGCGATTTTATTATTAATAGGTTAGGCTAATCATTTAGTATATTAATATAATTTTGTGAGGCCTATAGCTAAAGTGTCTGAATGTATTTAGTTTTAGTACTTAGTCGTCAATTCGAATCCTCCTTCAGTACAATTTTTAAAAACGGGCTAAAAACTCAAAATAAATTAAAATAAATAATAATTTAGTTGATATTGATTTTAATTATTCACAATACAATAAATAAATAGGAGGATTAAAGAAGGAAACCAATTAAATCAGCCTCCATTAATATTTGTCATCTCGTTTGTTCTATTTTTAATATCTTTTTCTTAATCCCGAAAACAGAATAAAGCAAACGAATCGAGTGTGAGTGGTTGAGTAATAAAACTTCAAATGCAACACAAAAATATTTATTTAAAAAAAAACTGAACACGGCACTGAATGTAAATAAAAATGGAGTTAAAAGACCTCCTAGCGTCCAACCGGATGGATTCAACCCTAACATTGTCACCACCTGGCGGAGAGAATCGAAACTAATTTTCGTGAGGGAAGTATTGATTTGTCGGCCCGCACCCTCCCATTGGCTTTCCTTCCATTATTTATCCGAATCACCCTTCTCTCCGCTTACTATGACTCATTTAATGGCAGAATTTTCTTTTCCTTTCTTCTCTTATCCGTCCATCTTGTTTTAATGAAACAGAGACAAAGAGAATAAAAGAGGATGGCCTTGGGATTTTGGACGGGTCTGCTTTTCGATTAGCCTGTCCCATCATTAAATATTTAGGTAGAGAGAGGCGATGAAGGTATGGAGTTTAAGTGCTCGATGAGCTTACTAAGTTAATCCTCCCAAGACCCAAGACGGTTTTTTAAGAGGACTGGACTTAATGGAGACAAAGAAAAATGAAAAGTCTGGCGAGTGGGTGAGAGCAAAACACTTAAAAGATGACAGCCTTGATGAGTATTATCATTTTTAATCTACCTTCACTGATATTTATGCTGTTGTCTTCTGTTTCCACCATCAGTCACTGTCTTCCTTCTCTCATTATCCTGTCTTCTGTTTCATGTTCACGACCACCTTTGATTATTTTGTTCAAACCCTCTTTAGAACGTAAACCTATTTCCTCAGAGGACTAGAATTTGGATCTTCGAAATCCTCCCAAGAGAATGCATATTATCCTCCCAAAGAGGAGGAAACAAAGAATAATGACGATTCTCGGAGGTGGATGACGTCAAAGTTCTAGGGCTTTAAAAGTGCTTAAGTTAGATATTCTACTACTTTTCATCTCGTCTTTCTACTTCTCTCATTTTTTTTCACTATATTCCTTTCCATACTTCAGACTTCTTAAATTGCTTCCTTTATATCCTTACCTCTTCTTCTTCCTCTTACTGACAATCTTTCTTCCATCTGTTCTTGGTGTGTTCTGCACAATTCTTTCTCTTCCTCAGAGTTTTTATTTCTGTCCAATTTTCCAGTTCCTGTGGGAGGAGTAGTGTAGTGGTTAAGTTCCTGACTTGGACGCAATGATCGTGAGTTCGAATCCTCCTCCCGCATCCTGTTTTACCCAAAAATAGGTGAAAACAGGATAAGACCACACATTTCCCAGTTACTGGGTTAGGACACTGGTCTCTTCTTTAGATGTAGACGAACAGCCAGAAGCCTCTTATCTGGAGACAAGTGACAGTTTGGTAGACAAAGAAAAAGTTGGTATCTGTTTCAGATATTTTTTTGGTTATCTCTTTCTCCAAAATGTCTTTCGCTGTTTTCATTCCCCAGATTTCGTGTCTTGTCTCGTACTTCCTATCTATTTCATGTCTTCTGATTCAGTTTAAACAGTAGATGAATCATATACAGCTGTAAAAACTATCGAAGTTATTGTTTTGTCTGAAGTGGCTTTTCTGTGACTTCACAAGACAAGATAAACTCTATTCAACTTGAAATTTTATACATTATACAGTAGACTGTTACACCGTGTCATGTCTTTGACGAAATTTTGGTTTTCCGTAACGTCAACAACAGCCACCAATTCAGAAAGTCTCAAGATACAACTGACAAGATGGGAGAAACGTTCTGTAGACATTGAACGACTTCAGAGTAAAGCAGTGGATGTAAACAGCATTCCAAGAAAAGATACAGGTACTTAAAAACAGAATTCAGGCGAGAAGGATTTATTTATTAAGTTCACCGGAAAATACTTTCGGTTCTATCAGTTACACCTCTTAAAAGTAATAAATCAGGCGAGTACATAAAAATTCCGGCTATTCCAACAAAGCTTAACAAGTTATTGAACATTTATCACATTCACCGGCTAGTTTATAAAATATACAACTCATAGTATGAGCCAAATTTTATTAAATTTGTGTTTAAGGCGGAGATTTTATAAACTAGCCGGTGAATGTGATAAATATTCAGTAAAACCACACTACAAAGCTTGGCGATTATGAATAATCGCCGGGGAATATATATATTCGCCCGATTTATGACTTTTACATGATGTTACTTTCCGGTTCATGTGATAATAGCTTTGAGAAGACAAACTGTTTTAGAAAAGGCGAAGAAATGAAGACAATTTCGGAAAACGGATGACGGATTTGGTGAAATTCTACCCTGTCGCGTTCTTTTGTTTTCGTTTGCTCTTCTATCTTCTCATCTAATCTTCTTCTTATTGTCTTTTTTATGTCAGAGGAAGATTTATGCCTACATTCAAATGTCAATCTTTTCAAAGATTTTATTCTAAGTCTTCTAGGTAATTCTACAAAGTACTTCTTGTGAGGGTTTGAATAGAATAAAATTTGGCAACTCCATCTTCTGGTAGATGAAAGGAAGACAAATTCTTCCCCAAAAAAACGTAGAAACATTTTATTTTGAAAGTAACAGATGGTGGAAGACTATCAACCACTACAACCCATCTTCTATGTACCTTTCCTTGGGTTCTCGATCTCCTGATTCTCCAAAAGTCACAACCTGTACGTCAGTGTTATTTAACGACATCATTCACTTCTCAAATTTAAATTTCTAAAGAAAATAAATTAAAAATTTAAAGAGATAAATTGGGAAATATAAATGGAAAAGAAGGTGATTTTCCAAAAGATGGACACGGAGTGATTGGTTTGGATCGTGACCAATTAACAGCTTACTTCAGGGTGGCCCCACTTGCCTTCCTTCATTTCAGTGTGTTACCTGTTTATAGGCTCGGAATCCAGTCGTCTTGGACGACGCCGACTACACCGCCTGCTTTTCTTTCACCTTTTTTTTCTTTTGTGGTTTTGTTTCTCGTCCCACGCGCCTACCTAAATTCCTCTCTCTCGAGTTTCTTTTCAAGTGGATGTTTTAAAAGGCTTCCAAGGAATTTAGTCCCTTTGTAACGACATTTTTTTAGTTTTAGCCGGGAAGAAAATTCCCGTTTCGTTCGGCGACATTGTTTCCTTACATTCCTCCACTATTTCTACTTCTTGTTAACAACACCCTGTTCCAAAGCGAGACTTTGCCTGGCTTTTTGGGGTATGAAAATCTTTAGTGATTTAAGGTACAGTCCAAAGCAGAGGTGTCGTAGACCCGTTGCCATGTTTTTCGGCTGCCGTGCCGTTGCCATAAATCTCTCACTGTAGTGAAAGAAATTTTTTACTTCACGGGTACTTTTATAAATAATGTATATGTCTTTATATTATAAGATAGTATAATGTAAGTAAATAGGTACTATCAGTGTACTGTTGAGATCCACTATCATGGAACCCTAAATTTTTTTTCGCTGACGCAGACACCTTGCAGGTTGTCATAGACCCCTGGGGGGTCAATATAGACCACTTTGGGAATCACTGTTCAAGAGCAACATTTGTAAGGTTCAGTTGTTCATGGAAGCGTGCACTATTTATGAAATTAATTCTACTTTATTGTCTTATACTTAATATAGAAACTAAAAACGAATATTATTCATGAAAATTTTTTGTCATAGAAATACATGTGTGTGACGCTTATCACGGTGTGTAAACCATTTCAAAAATAATGCACAAATTCAATGGCTAATTCATTTCAAAAGTGATGCACACTTTGACGCAGAATTCATTATAAACAACAGAGTAAATTTTAGTACAGAATTCCTTAGTGAAGTCATTTTTTTACTTCATAGGTACTTTTATAAATAATGTATATGTCTTTATATTATGAGATAGTATAATGTAAGTAAATAGGTACTATCAGTGTATATTAAGATCCATTATCGTGTACCCCCATTTTCATTTCATGGACCCCTAAATTTGTTTTTCGCTAGACCCCTTGCAGGTTGTCATAGACCCCTGAGGGTCGATATAGACCACTTTGGAAACACTGGTCTAAAGGATGGGATAAGATACAGAAGAGAAAAAAATATATAATATTGGCACGGTGATAATGATAATAATAAAATGAAATAGAAAAGAAAAGAAGCAGAGAAGCAGAAAGAAATTAAAAAGAGAACAGCAGAGAGAAAGAAATTTTTGTTCCCTCCCGGACCCACATGATTCATTTCATAAATGGTGCACGGATTTATTGGAAATTTCATTTCAAAAATAACGCACAATCCCGATATTAAATTTTATAAACAAATTCACGAGAGCCCAAACTAAGCACTCGACCACTGAATATGTCTGCAGATTTGAACGTCAAACATCTGGAAGAAGTAAAAATTTGATTTTAGTCAGGAATTGTGGGAGGAGTAGTGTAGTGGTTAAAGCTCCTGATTTGCAAGCAATGATCTTGAGTTCGAATCCTCCTCCAGCATCCTGTTATACCCCCAAAAAATGGTGGAAAACGGGATTTGGAACGGGGAACCATATTTTAGTCAAGAAGTAAGCAAAAGAAAAATTTGCACAGCATCACTACAGTTAGTAGTAACCGGGAAAGTCTCTTAAGTTACCTGGAACTATGGCCTGGAAATTTTAGTCCAGGTTTCATTAATTTTTGGTTCCCTCACCCACGTTTTCCATAATTCTTGATGTGTTCGTCACTGGAAGAAGAAAACCTGACGGAAAAAGTCGACGGTCCAAAAACGAATTTGTTTATAAAATCAATTTGTATATTTATACGGTTTCCTGGAAAATTTTCATTTTTCTCAGCCCCCCCCGTTCCCCACCTCGAGGGGGGCTTATATTATTTTGTTTTACTTCTTTCCTTTCGGGATTTTCTCAGGTTTCTTCTGATTTTTATGGCTTGTCGATGTTTTTGTTGGAAATTGTTTAAATTTTATTTAGCTACTGAAAACGTTTTCTGTTATTTTTATTCTGTCTTCTGCTGAAAGCTTCATTTTAATATTCCGTTCATATTTCACCGAAAGCTCACTTATTTGGCGTTAGGCATCTGGAGAACATGGTTTTGCCTGTGGTTTGTTTGTCTTGAGTTTATTACATTTCCCTTCCTTTCACTCATCTAAGGTTCCTACTCCTTTTGAGTTTGCTGTCCTTTTCTCTTTTCCAAATAGATTTGTATCTGTCGTTTCTCTTTTCAGTACACCTCCTACTCCTTTTCAATTTTGATTTTTAAGATCATCACCCTTTTTTTAGATCAGCTTAATTGTTCAGAAAATACTTCCGTTTGAAAGTGCATCTGTACCTAGTTGGGTACTTCTGGAAGTCAGGTTTGTTCTTCCTGTGGAAAACACGAATCCTTCATGAACCAGTCGTTTATTATAAGTTTCCTTCTCTCGTCAGCAATGAGTCAGTGTTAGCCGAACTAATCTTCTTTCGATACGGTTGAGGTCTCCCACTTTCTGTATTCTGTACAATATTTCTTATTCTTCTAACTCTATACACAAATTATGGAGTAAATAGAAGCTATATACAGTAAGGAAAAAATCAGCCATTATAGAATACAGTTGTGCTATAATTAATTAAATTCCCCTACAGATGTTTGTTGTGCCTTCATGAACCTGTCGTTTATTCTGAGTTTCGTTTATTCGTCAGCAATCAGTCAGTATTAGCCCAAGATCGATACGGTTGAGTCACCTACCACCTACTTTCACCTACCTTCTTGGTTCTGTATAATTATTGTTCTAACTCTCATTGCAATAAACTATAAAGTGAATAGATATATAGGTCTAACAAAAAATCTGTTAGTATAGACTACAATTAATCGAATAGATGGTTAGAAGATGAAAGAGTCACGTGGTTATTACATAAAATAAGAATAGTTCAGACGCAGTTCCAAAAATGACATGGCATCTCTAGTTATTATATAATTACTTAAATGCTGTTTAGTTATAGATAAATATATTTATATTAAATCAATATATTACGGGCCACATTACGCCTTTTCCAAATTTTGCGTGGCTCGCCAAACCATCAGTATAATTTTGAGAAAAATCCAAATTGGAATTGTATTTTTGTCTTCCTCCTTAAAATTCCATTAACTTCTCTTGTTAACATTGAAATAGTAATATAATATAATAATATTTTGCTTTGTGTCCCGAGGGCATTAAATGGTTACCAATAAACAAACTATACAGACTTTTCTTGATTTTGAAATTTTTGTATTCCTCTAACGCCTGGGGGGGAATAGAGAAAAATTATACTATACTGCACTATATTAATATATTTTCCCTTTTAAGAATTGTGAAATTTTTTATATATTTATTTTTAATAATATTTATACTCATGTATGATACAAAAGCACTATTTAAGTTACATTTTTATGTGCAGCCCGAATAAAAAAATTTGAAAAAGTTAGACGACCCCTGCTGTAGACAACTATTGGATCTAGATTCTTGGATGGATAAAGAAATATTGTATTGGCTTAACTACCAAAGTGGCTATTGCGGCAACAGAACGGTACTACCCCTAACTGTCAACTACTACGTTATTCTTCTTTTACCAAAACTCTACACACTAGCGCTTCTTCAGAGAGTTCGGGTAGGAAATCTAGTATCTTTGATGTCACTATCAGGTATCTTTTGCAAACTGTCTTAATCGCGTAATTCTCACCATTTTTCTTCAAACACACCACAGCACTCCATCTTAATCCTCCACGGCTAATAGTCTTGGTGACTAAGTCCAACGGAGGCTTCCACCTGGGTAGTTATCACACACTCGCGCTCTCTATTAATCTTAGAGGTGGAAGTTCACTGTAAGTGTTTAGTGAAGCAGTTTCTGTAGACACAGAAGATGGTTGGGAAAATTTCCTGACAAGCGAAGTTAGGGTTCGAGCCTTATCTGTTATAACCGGAAGTGAAAACCGGACCGGAAGACTTCACGTGTTGTATAGATTTAGTTTACTAGCTCCTATAACTTTTGACTAGTCTCTTAAAGACACGTCAAATACAAGATAAATAATTTAAATTTTGTGTGCACTACTTTTGAAATGAAGCCATCGGATTAGGTTGCACAATTCATGACAGACTGTCACTCAAAACATAAAAGAAGTCGAGAGTCTAGTTGACCGGATAATTTAGGGGTTGGTAAGAAGCACTCTCACCCCTCTGACAGTAGTTCTAAGGGGTTGTAGGTTTAATATAAATTTAATAAAAGTGTCGCCGTATTAAAACGACATCGCGTAACATCTTCAAGTGATCTGGTTCGCTCCATTTAAATATGGAAGATTTTTATTTTTATTTATTTATTGGGATGAGATGTTAAAAGTTATCCAACCAATCAGAATCCCAAGTTCTAAAGATAAAGTTAGAAAACAATAAATCAGAAGAAATGATCGCGCATCCTACCACGAGACGGATATCGAAGAACCTCATTCACATGATTTCCAAGTTATGAATGTCTGTGTGTGGTTCATGGCTCAGGGCAAGACATCCGCCGCACAAAAAAAGAACCAGGTGATAATGACTTGACCATTTTTTATTAGCACTAGTCGAGGGCCCATCACAACCTAATCGGATTTTATTTATTTTTTATTATTATTAATTGAGATTTATGTTTTTATGTTAATAATGGTGTTCGGATGTCATTTCATCCTCCCACGGGTTGAGTTATCCCAAAAAAAATTTTTTTACGGGCTTGAGATCACGTGATATAAGAAGAACTGGGACTGAGATTGTGACCCGTGGCTGAACGGCTGTACGGTTTGAGAGTAATGGCGGATGATAGCTCAGCTTGATGTAGTCTTTCGAAACTTTTTTAGTCACAAAAAATAATTTCAAACCAAGAGACAGGAAGTGAGAAAAAAAGTTTCCGGAAACAGTTAACCAGTTTTAAGGGGTTTACAGAGCTGTGGGATTGGATAAAGGATATAGAAAGTAGACGAAGTACTGTAGAGGGAGAAGAGGAAACGATAATAACAATAAATAAATAAATAGGAAGTGAGATTGTAATTGCGGCGAAACCGGAAACCAAACCCAAATTATCGGTTCATACAGATTGCAGTACCGCCGGCGGCTTCTATCATACACTAGCTCTGGGAATTCATCGTGGATGTGTAACTCACTAACAATAGATAAATGAATTGAGTCATTTTGACTCGTATTTACAATTTATATACTCGAGTGAACCACCACCTGTCCTCGAGGAAGGAACAATAACTATGTAGTAGGGGCAAAAAATTAGGGATTGGACCAGGGCCAGGGGCTACACTAACCTCTCTGGCGACTGTTTACCGAACTAACTTAAATATTATTTGGCTCCTAACTTCAGTCGCTGCTTCATTTGTTTCTTTTTATTATATTATTTGAATATATCTTCCATTTAAATTAATTCCGATTAATGGATGTATAAAACTACAGTTTGGTTTGTGAGTCAAACTGACTCACTTTACTGGAAATAATTCTAGGGTTAAAGAAGTCCGTTCATGTTGTTTTCCTTTCATTACTCTCTTCATCTTCTACTTTGTACTTCCTCCCATATTTATTGTTAGCCCTATTACCTTCGCTTACTTCTACCGTCATCTGAAGGGTAGCTAGGTGATGTGCACATTAACGGTTTACCAAATTTAGAGGTGATGTGAACAGTTAATCAGGACAAAGGGTGTACCTGACGGCACCGATGCAAGGTATTCGGCCCTGTCATCTTCTTAACGACAGTAGTAGTCTTTGAGAGGTGACTGACAGCACCTGAACATATTCTACATGAAAGAATACCACCTCGAATGGGTATCCTGAAGAAGAGTGTTGATACATAAAAACATTCCGACGATTCGAAGTAAAAAGAGAAAAGAAAGAAAATGGAGACAAAAGAGAGAAAAATAATTAATCAGAGGAAAAGAAATAAAACTACTAACTACCAATCGAGAATTGAGGGCATCTACTAACACTAAATTAATCATCTGAGTCAGTTTGGCTCGGTTACAATCCAACACCCCCATATATAAACCTTTCAACACACCAAATCACCACCCTTTTATGTGTGAATATTTCACTTTTAATTAAAACAAAAAATACTTCAAACCTGAGTGAGTCATTTTGACTCACAATAGTAAAAAGTGGTTTGTAATCAACACTGGTAAATCTAGTTTTAGATTCTCTTATAAAAATCATTTTCTTATGAGGTGTTGTTTATTCAAGGAACGTGGAGAGAAGCAATAGTCATTTCATAAGTAATGCACACTGATAAGTGACTTAACTCCTTTCAAATTATTATTAAGTACTCATTTCATAAATTATGCAAACTTTTGTTTGTATTCAAGTCAATTTTTGGAACATAAAAATCTTCGTTTTTTACATGTGAGTCAAATTGGCTCGCTCAAAGAAAAGACACTGAACAGTGATTTCTATTTACCATTTCAGTCGTTAAAAAGGTTCTCAACAAATATTTTGTTTACATGAGTAGCTCATCGAAACTTATTTTCAAATTTATTTGCTTTGAGCCCAATTGGCTCACTAGATTAAATAATAAACATTATCAACGTGAATAAATTTAGTGTTAGTGAGATTCTGTTTTTTCAAGCTGGGCTTAGAGGCACTAAAACAAGATTGAGTCAAAGTGACTCAGTTGCAGGTTTCTATCTCAGGTTGTGTAACATGATTTCAGGAATTTTTTTCGGGTACTAACTGTCTGGTTTAAGTTCTTGGGTTAGAAAACTTCAGAGAGTGAGTCAAAATGACTCAGATGGGTTGAGTTAATCTGACTCGATGTAATGAGATATGTCATGAAAATCCTTAATCGTGTTATTTAAACATCCAACTTGAAAAGGAAAGTCTTGTACAAGCTTGTTAATTAAAGGGCATTAATTAGGAGACTTGTAAAGCTTTTCGACCTTTGGGGGCGCCACAGGGGTGGGGGGTGACAATGACAAAAAACCGGAGCGAGGGCGCGATACAAAGAAATCGTTTAGAAAGCTTCCAAGGGAAAACTGAGAAACATCACGTAACGATTTAAATTAGTTATATCCTGTTGTCAGAAGCGTTGGGCTTCGCCCCGTCGAAACAGGGATGATATCGTTCGGTAGCGTGTGGGGGGTGGGTGGGCAAGAGCTTTCCCCAGCTTTCATTTTGCATTTGACGCTTTGTAAAACAGCTTTAATTCATCTCCCGTCTTCTGTTTTATCTCTTTCATTTCGAATTTTCTCTCGTTCAAAGGGAAATTTGGTTAAAGGACACTTAGGACCCCGAGTCCGGGCCATAAAATTAGATTATCATTTTCCGTCCCGACTTTTCTTTGATGTGTAGTCGAGGAAAGGAAAAAGGGTGACGGGCTTTAATTTATATTGGTTTAGTCGAGCGAAATGGGTAAGAATGTCCTTTCACATGGTTATAGATCTTCACTGGATATGGGTGCTTTAAACCCGTCACATACTCACGAAGAAGAGGATACAGTCGAAGGAATACCCCGAGAATATCTATAAACCATTCTGGCGGGTATTGAATACTGTGAACCATATTCAGACGGAAAAGTTGAGTCAAATCAAATCATAACCATCGGGTTGGAAGTGAAGAGGAAAGGAATTCACACACACACACGAAGAAGCAAAAGGCTGCCACTAGGTACTTAGACGAAGCTGAAATATTTATCGTCGATCAAATATGCAGTAAACTACAAGCCCATGTGACTGTCGAGCCCAACACGTCTAGAAACATCGACATGTACACAATCCACCCATGTTCACTTTTATACCTGTCCACGTAGCCAACAACTTCTTCCGTATCAAACAGATTACAATCGGAAGACGTATAGGAGTGCCACGTGAGTAGATTTACATTAAAACACAATTTATGACGTGTGCTGACACTTCCAGCCGGTCCCGAGAACTTTTTCTTTTCCCTTTAATAACGACCACTGGAGGACGAGTTAATTCGGATTAAGCAACCCCGATGGAAGTTATTAAATAATTAGTCCATGGAAGAACTGTTTTCCCTTCCATGCCAGTTTTGATTGAACGGGATTTAGCTCACTGATGATCGTAGCAATCGATGGCCTAATCCTCGATAATTGGCATCGACAACAACTGGTCACCTGATCTACAAACACATCCGATTTTTCGCTCGACATCTTTTTTCTTTGAGTTTTCCGGCGCTAATTGCATAAAACGTCACGTGACACCGCCTAATAAGATGATTGTGTCATTGTATTCATTGTCCTTTTGGTTCTTTCCGATGGGAATACAAAAACTGTAAGCATCCTGCCGGGGAGTTGTCAATTGTAGTCGGATAAATAAATATTTGTGCATTATTTATGAAACGAGCCTCTCAAACTAGTGTGCAGTAATTATGAAATGAATTCGCTAAGTCCTAATGAAAGTGTGCAATAGTTATGGAAGAACATTCTGAAAAAACAAAAGTACTTACATGCTGTAATTGAAGTGTGCATTATTTATGAAACGAATCCTCCATCAAATCATATTCACTTCAAATAAATTGTAGAAACGGCGTAAACAGTTTAAAACACGCGAAACAAACTGTTACGGTTGGCAAAACTGCACTAACTAAACCATTTGTCCACTTCACTCCCGTCGACTTCATCAGCAAATGTGGATTCCTGCCACGAACCTAGCTTATATACCTGGCGAGAACACCGTAGATGGAGCCACTGTTGTTAGTGGAAATAGAAATGGCGACAAAATTTCCTCCAATCATGAAGATGTTTTGGTTGGAGCCACTGTCAATTTTGGCGGGAATGATATTTGAATGTAAACGTTCAAACTTTTTGAACTTTTGTGTGTCTTATCGCTAGAATATATAATTATTGGGCATAGTGTCTAGGAAATGTGCAGATTAACTAGGATGAACTGTCAATTTTCTCACATTACCTAAGTGAATCCCATCTTCCAGGGGAACTTCTCGAGTGTCTGTTCTTTTTGTTAGGGTTGTATTGAACCGAATCCCTGGGTGGACCTTTGCTGGGTTCCGGTTACCTAGGTAACCTCTACATTTCCTAGTTGGAACTCATTAGAGTGACTTTAAGACTTTCGCTAGAACAACAGCAACGTTTCTGGAAGGTTTCCTCGAGATGTCGTTTTATATAAGAAATGCAAAATTTTTAAGGACATTCTCTTTCATAAATAATGCACACCAGCAGACGCATTCGGATCAAATTCATTTCTGGAAAATTGAACACTTTTACAAATGATTTATTTCGGTAATTACTGTACACTTTCAAAGAGGAGTGGTTTCATAAATAATGCACACTCTCTCGGAGGATTTTATTTCATAAATACTGCACACTTTCTGGTAGGATTTCATTCCATAAATAATACACAGAATTCGTTTCATTGCTACTGCACGAATTGTCGCAGGATCTTATTTCATAAATACTGCACACATTTCAAGAGAAATCTTTTCATAAATACTGCACACTTTCTCGGAGGATCCAATTCATAAAAACTGCACACTTTCTGATAGGATTTCATTTCATAAATAATGCACACTTTCTCATAGGATTCCTTTCATTACTACTGCACAAATTTAAAGACGAGTCGTTTCATAAATACTGCACACTTTCGCGGAGGATTGTATCATATAAATAACGGTAATTTTCCATAGGATTCATTTCATAAATACTGCACACTTCCTTAGAGGACTCGTTTCATAACTACCCACACATTTACGCAGGGTTGTATCTTATAAATAAGCCCACAAGAGCCTACACCAAACACTCAACACCGGCTGTCTCTTCATCTATCAACGCCAGCAAAACTTTTGCAGTACGAATGAGCAAACTTCCCAATCATCCCCACCAAAAATTAGACTTGAGCGTAGCCAACAGCCAACTAAACAAATAACGCCACCAACTTAAGCCTTGGTGAGTGTCATGGATATCGTAATGACAAAGGGATGAAACAGGAAGAAGGCACCAAGTTCCATAACAAGAAGGAATTTCGAGACAACAGGAACGAAATTAAAACGACAGGGATTTATTGACAATTTCTCCACATTTATTTGTTTTTCTTAGTTACACATTTAATTAACTAACAAAATTTCATTATTCCAATTATCAAAACCATGGATTTTATTATAATTAGTCATAATTACTTAGGATAAGTTTCCAGAATAATTTTCCAAACGTAAAAACTTTTTTTTTTCACTAGAATATCCGACAAAACAAATTTTGAAAATTTCTAAAAGAAACAGCAGTCTAAACATTAATTAGTGATAGTTATTTAAATAAACATTTTTTTTTGTAATACTTTTATTTTATACTTTGTCTCTAACACTGGGGATTTAGGTGCGTTCACAGAACCTGTGTATTTGATTTTAGGTACACGTTTCGGCCACTTCCAACCAAATTTTTAAATGTTACCACTAACCACGACAAAGTTACTATGATTTAATGTCAAATACCAAAAGCGTTTTATAGCTTACAATAATACAAATAAATAAATTTTGCAAGTTTGAACATCAATTTGGAAATACACTACAATATCAGATCGAAATTAGTAAAATCCAATCAGGAGAATTTTAATAAACTTATGCCACTATTATAATTACCGAGACTCGATAAACTGGTTTATTTATTGATTGTTTAATAAATAATAGAAATAACATAAATTTTGTGATTATTAAGAAACATTTATGTACATAATTGGGTCAGAAATTATCACGAAATGTTCACATATGCCATTTTGAAAATCAATGCGAATCCATTTAGTCTCCATTTTCCATCTCCTTTCCTTTCGATGGGTAATTTATTGACTGTAACCCTTTTACATTATCACACGAAAAATGGATTTAGACCACTTTAATAATCAATTAACAAACACACAAGCTCTTTGGCCTTCTTTTTCCTTTTTTATTGAATTAGCATCTTCGCTGTGGACAAACCCTCCTCTCAGATATTTCATATCTTGGGGAAAATGGATTTAAATCACTTTAATAATCGATGAATAATCTAATTATACTCGCTGATGGGTGTGAAATTATATAAAGTGACAAGTCTGGATGGCTTTATTAGATAAAAAGGCTAAAATCAAAGGCCGGCATACAATCAGAGTCTCGCCCCAAGACCCACCTTTGATGTCACGTAATTAACTTGAGATTTCAAAAGCAAAGTGTATTATATATACAAAGTATATAAATTATAAAACACGCAAGGGAGTAATTTTATAAATAAATAAAAATACTAACATGCGAGTTGGATAGGATAGGTAGACTTTGACACAAAACAGAAGTGACAAGTATAGTAAAAGGAGAGAGATATCCAGGGAAATATTTATACACATACATTTAATTGTTTTTATAGTTATACAATTTGATTTTGGGATTGTAGTTTAGCTCCTTCACACCTCTAAATTGTAGGTGTGTCAACTTGGATTCAATCAATAACACACAAACCTAATTAACACAAAGAGACGATTCAATTTAATCATCATCATCATCAGTTGCATTAAGTGTGATCATTCCAATATTATATGACACATTCAATATTATATTAATATTAATACAAATTGGTTGTGAGTGTTTTGTGTGTTGATCCACTTGGAGACTGAAAAGTCTGCTTCGACACACATCTTCAGTTGACAAACTCTAAAGCACAAACACTTCCAAATTTTAAGAGCCAACAATAAAAATGTTTTCGGTGATTTTGGGAAGGGCCAAATCGTGACCTTTGAAGTCTAAAACTGTACTGTTGCCGTTACTCTCTTTCCGGTCACTTATTTCCAACAATCGCTCATTCTTCTCTTGGGTTTGTGGACATGTGTTCACTATGAAACACGGCGACACAACCCACACACGATGAATGACTAAAAAATTTGACGTTTCGCTCAAATATAAATTTACCAAAATATTCTGAGACTTGGATGTATTTAGGTACTCCTTCACTAATACTAAAATTGTGGTTTTGAGTTGTTTGTAGTCACCCCAACCCAGCCCAACAGCCAGATGGTGAGTTTTCATTTTTTTTTTCGAATCCCAAAACCAAAAATAAATTCAACGAATCAAACCAAAATCCGACCGTCTCTCAGACATTTACTGACTGAATCCCTGAATTTGAAATTTGAATGACTACACGTCTTAAGTTATGTGAACGCACCCTGACAGACACAGAAAAAAGTTTTCATTTCCCAAGGTATACAGAAAACGCGACAGAAAAGCTACGAATAAAAGCTAATTACGACACATGATTAATTACGATAAAAATGGAAAAAAACATCCAAAAATTCTCACCCCCCCCAAAATTCTTTTTCGTAAAAATGAGATCGCTTTTCATTATCAAAATATCCGTTAAAATACGATGTGCTTTCTTTTTCCTACCCCCGTCCCACCCCCACCCTTTTACCTCCTTGTTAAAGCTAAAATCATTCTACTACACATAGAAAAAAAATTTTTTTTTTTCTTATAATACACCGTTCAACTTGCAGGTAAAACGGTCGCCATCTTGTTTATTTATCAACTATGACTATCCCTCAGTCTTATTCAAAAACAAAAATTAAATAAATTAGTGAACCGGAAATTATAACAAAAAATCAGGTACGTTAAAACAAAACAGAACAAAAATCCAGTGGGACTTCTCATAGCGAGAAATTCGCGTAACGAGCAACTTGAATTGCAAAAAAAAAGTCTCGCACAACGAGCAATTTTAGGCAGAATGAGCACACGGGGAATCCGCCGACAGTTTTTGTCCAGCCTGGAACTAACTATCCCATTTTACATTGATTTATATGGAAAAAATTGTTTCGCATAACGAGTAAAACTCCGAAACGAATTAAACTCGTTATGAGAGGTTCCACTGTAAAATTCAACAAAGACACTCCATCTCCTGATGGGTTTCATACCCCCAACCAAGTCCATTTTCCCCGACTGCCGGATTCAGCTATCAAAACCTGCTGTCGATTGTAATTAACGACTTAGGGGTTGGTAGTTAACCCCGAAAATAATCCGAAAGAAACCCAAAAACGCGTGTTTTATGTGTTGTGTCGGAAAATTTTTTTTGACAACCACCCAGAAACCTGGTTAAGGGGTGGAAAGGTAGTCGGGGGTGGGGTGGGGGATGAAACCTAAAACCAAGCAACAAAACCAAAGAAACAACAACAAAAGATTTAGGCGGACGCCACCGTTGTACCTGCAATACATGAATACGAACACGATATAACAACACATTTTGATAAACACATCCGGAAAGCGTGATGCATTTTCCAAAAAAAAGCTAAAATTTTATTTCCCATTCCCAGGGGAGGTGAGGGGTTGCAAAACTCCCTTATTCCCATACTTCAATTTGAGTATTCAAACAAAAACCAAAACCTAACCTGACTCATCACATGAGTTTGAGTTTAGACTCTCCAAACAGCAAAACATTTTTAAACCCACCCCTCCCCCGGCGCAAAACTCAAAACAGACCAAACACCCCAACCCCCTTCCGACAACATCACGCTTCCGGACTACACACATTTCCTTACAAAATAATTAATTAATTAATTAACACGTAATACAACAACTAAAAACAAGGGGAAAAAAGGGAGAAATAAAAACAGATACTTCCGGTATTGGCAAACGTCATTTCCGGACAAAAGAAAACAACAAACCTATTGCTTCCGTTCGCGGGTATTGCTTCCTTCCGGATCTCTTTCCTCATTTTGATTTCATGTCAAATCATAAAAACAAAAACAAAAAAAACAAAAAGAAAGAAAAACGGGAAAACCGGAACCGGACATAGAGAAAGAAAACGACATTTTAAATTAACTAATTTAAAATAAACAGGAATTAATTAATTAATTAAATTAATTAAATAAAAAAATTCACCTAATTTGTCACATTTTTCAGGAACAAAAAAAAAAATATTTTCTCTTAAAAAATTTAAATGTTAATTAACAAAATACACAAATTTTTGTCTAAAATCATCTACTTTCTATTTTTATCTAATATTATGAGAGTTTTATCTATTTACATTTATGATAAATACTTAAATTGTAAGAGAGATGAAGAAAAAATGTAAAGAAAGGCATAGATAAAAGACAAAGACAAGAAGAAAACGGAATGTGAGTAGTCGAAAACAAAAACAAAAACAAGATGGCGAATATGTTTACATACTTAATTAAATATCAGTCGAATATTATGATATAAATATAAAAATGACGAGAGGTGAGTTGGATTTAGGAAGGACCACGTGGTCCGAACGTCCTCACTGGATACGTGTCAAAGTAGTTTTGTTGTGAATCCATGGTAGGCATGCGGGTGTTGTATGCAGGTACGAAGGGAGGACGCGCGAAGGAGAGGGAAATGTCGACGGTGGGACTGAATTGGCATGGGTCCCACCATGGCGGACAGTCCTATTTGGCATCTACCATGGGGTTCGAAGCGGCTCTTGCCGTCAGTCCAGCTGCGACGCTCTCGATGCTCTTCGTCATGTGTTCCATCCTCCTCATCGAGGTGTTTGGCGCGTTGTACCTCATCGGATTGAACCTTTCGTCTCCGTTTCTCATTCCCCTGTAGTTCGTCTCGACCGCGTTCGGAAATCCCCGCGGGTTGCTCACGCCGTTAAAGCTCCACATTTTTGGCCCTAACGCTTCGTACGGGAATCTGTTCGCGTCGCTCATGAGCGGCGGTGGATAATTTGGCCTGATGCTCTGAAGCGGTGGGATTTGTTTCGGTTTAGACGTCTGGCTCGGAGTCGATTCCTCTTCCGGTTTCGGAAAAAGCATGGACCTCAGTGCGTTTTGATTTTGATTGCTGTGCCGATTGAGAACGGCGAACGGATTCGGGATTTGGCGAACCGTTTGATTTTGTCCCGGTTTGGAGACGGGAGTTGACATAAGCGGCCTGGGCCTCCCTCGTCCACGAGGACGAATCTCCTGAAGATTGGGGACCGGAGGAATGGGGCGGTCTCGACCTATCGGAAACGTGGGGATTTTCAGGCCAGATCCGGTGTCACAGTCTTTTCCAGGTTTTGTACTAGTAGTAGTGGGAGGAGTTGTCTTGCTGCTGACAGGTGACGAGGCAGAAGCAGGAGGCCGATTCGATGTTTCCGACTTGTTACCAAAGTTCTTGTTCTGTGCGGCCATTAGTATGTTCACCGCTGTGTCGGAAAGAGTTTTGAGATTTCTCATAGCAGCAGCAGCAGCAGCTGACTCACCAGGTCCCTCGAACGGATTGAACTGATTATCAGTAAGCATCTTTCGACTGACCAGAGTCTGAGCTATCTCGAGGAATGTTCTTGAACTTTCCGCGGACTCGGATTCTGTGGTAGAATCCACGGCATGGGAGGCCGCCGCCATCGGAGTCTCTTTCGCGGGAGAGGGTAAGTTCGACTCGGAATTCGAACTCCCAGGGTTGTCTTTGGTCCTTGATGACTTTCCGGATAAATCCAAAACGCCTTCGAAGATATCAGCCGGAGTGTCTCCATCTGGAGGCTCTACGAATTTTATCTGAACATCGGGTTTCTTCTCTGTTTTCTTCTTCGTCTTTGAATTCTCCGATGGATTGACTAGCACGATTTCTAAACTGGGTTTGGATTCATTCACAGGCGTCTTAACCGGTATTGGTTCACTAGAATCAACTTTGCTAATGGTGAGAGAAGGCGGTGCACTGATGATTTCAGTCACAGAGGTTTTGTTCGCGTTCTTATGACGCACTTGCCTCAAATGTAACAGACGTTCTTTGTCAGGTGACGATGAGGATGATGGCGGTGGTAATGATGTTTTAGTAATTGTAGTGCTACTAATAGTAGTAGTAGCAGCAGCAGCAGTAGAAGTTGTAGTTGTTGTTGCTATTGTTACTGGAGTTATGGTAATTGTAGTTGGAAGTAATGGACTAATGGTAGTTGTTGTGACTGCTGTCGCGGTAGTTGCTGGTTTTTTCGTCTCTTTTTCTTCTCTCTCCTGCTTTTCTTTCTTTCCGTCTTTCATTTTCTCTAGTCTTTCTTTCTCTTCTTTTTCTTTATCTTCCTTTATGTCTATTTTTTCTTGGCTTACTTTTTTGTTTATCTTTTCTACTTCTTCATTGTCTCGCCTTTTCTCCTTTTCTTGTTCCTTTTCTTCCTGTTCATCTACTTTTTCCTTGGCTTCCCTTTCGTCTACTTTTTCTTTGTCTTTCTTTTCAACTACATTTTCTTGGTTTTTCATTTCGTCTATTTTTTCCTTGTCTTTTCTTTCGTCAACTTTTCATTGTCCTTACTTTCGACTACTTTTTCTGGGTCTTTTCTTTCGTCTAGTTTTCCTTTGTCTTCCATTTCGTTCAGTTTTTCTTTATCTTCCTGATTGTCTACTTTTTCGCTATCCTCTTTTTTGACAGTTTGCTCTCCGATATCTTTTACGTCTACTTTTTCTGTGTCTTCTTTATTGTCTATTTTTTCCCTGCTTTCCTTTTTGTCTGATTTTTCTTTATCCTCTTTTTGTCTACTTTTCTTTTTCTCGGTTTATTTTTATCTACTTTTCTTTCCTTTTATCTACTTTGTCCTTGTCTTCTTTTTTGTCTGGTTGTTCTCGGGTTTCGGTTTTATCCACTTTTTCCTTATCTTCTTTTCTCTCTGCTTTTTCTCTGGTTTCATTCTTGTCTACTTTGTCTTTATCTTCTTTTTTGATTACCTTTTCTCGAGTTTCTTTTTTATCTATTTTTTCTCTATCCTCTTTCTTCTCCACTTTCTCTCGGGCTTCCTTTTTATCTGCCTTTTCTCTGTCTTCTTTTTTGTCTACTTTGTCTCGAGATTCTTTTTTATCTACCTTGTCCTTGTCTTCTTTTTTGTCCGGTTTCTCCCTAGCTTCTTTCTTGTCTACTTTTTCTCTACCCTCTTTTTTGTCTGCTTTCTCTCCACTCCCTTTTTTATCTATTCTTTCCTTGTCTTCTTTCTTCTCAGGTTTTTCTCTGGTGTCTTTCTTTTCTAGTTTGTCTTTATCTTCTTTTCTCTTTCTCGGGTTTCCCTTTTGTTTCCTTTATCTCTGTCGTCCTTTTTGGCCGCCCTATCCCTACTTTCTCTCCTTTCGACTTTTTCTTTTGTTTCTTTCTTGTCCACTTTCTCCTTATATTCCTTTTTGTCTTTTTCTCGGGTTTCTCTTCTCTCGACTTTTTCTCTTTCATTCCTTTCTCTCTTTTTCTGTTACCACTTTCCTTATCTTCTTTTTCCGAATTTCTCGCAGTCACCTCGTGAATTTGTTCCTTTTTCTCGATCTCTTTCTTTTTCAATTTCCCAGGTTCTTCTTTCGGGGTTTCTATCACTGGCTTATTCTGATTTAATTTGACTTTCAATTTCAGCGGATCAGAGGCGAACGTCAGAATGGAAGGAGACGTCGGCTCGTCCTCGGATTTCCTCCTTTTGCTTTCGCTATTATGGTGTTTCGACTTTTTCCTCTTCTTTCTCCACCCATCCACATCTTTTTCCTTCTTACTGTTCCCATCAGGCTTTTCCTTAGTCACGAACACTTTACGAAGAGCCTCGCTTTTCAAATTTTCATTGGATTCTTCGTCGTCAATTCGGTCAGGAAAATTTTTCGAAGCCTTTGTTTCGCTTTCTCGCCTCAGGGAGTACTCATCAGCCGCGACACTTTTCCTCCTCTTGAACGAATTCCTCTTCTTATCTTCGGCGTAACTCTCAATGCAACTAGTGCTTCTCCTCCTCTTCTCTCCACGAACCTCTTCTTCAACTCTCTTCTGTTCCTTCTTCTCATCGTACTTGTGTTTGCTTCTTAAAAATTTCCTCGCTGCGAAACTATCCACGGTTTCTTCTTCTAAACAGGTTAAGTCGGACCCAGGTTTTTGTTGAATTTTAGATTCGGACACGGACTCGCCCAAATCATTGCTGCTGCTTAATTTCGAATTTGCTTTCTGCTCCACTGTGATATGCGAACTCGAACTGCTGTCCTCGTTCGGATGATATATTTTATCGTCTTCACAAATTGTTACCGTTTTACCATTATTTTCATCCTTCTTCGGTTTCTTTTCGTTCGCCGTGTTGTTATTTCTCATCGAACTATTGTTATTGTTGTTGCTGCTGCTGTTGTTGCCTTTATTCTTATTTTTCTTCCAACCACTTTTATTTTTATTTTTACTGGTACCGTGGTAATCGTTGCCGTTTTTCAGAATGCTCCGATTCACATTTTGACTTTGTTTGTTGCTGCTTTTGATCGGTTTGTCGTTGTCGTGACTTTCTTTGACTTTGCTGTGGCTTGGTGTGTCGCCACTACCTTTCGATTTGCTTTGGGATTGGTTTTTGCATAATTTTGCATTTGTCGGATTCAAGTTTAAATTACCCAAATACTCGCTTTGTTTCCGTTGCTGCTCCAAGCTCGGTTGTTGCTTTTTCTTCGTATTTTCTTCTTTAAGTGTGGAGTTTTGGACATCTACCTCAGGTCCGATTGCCTTTATCGTCACTTTACTGAATATCCGATACGAGAATCTCATGGGCGATGTCTGTAAAAATTAAAAAGCAATAAAAGGAACAATTAACAAGACGGTCGGAGTTAGTCAGTTGGAATGTTTACATTTCCACCGGCGACACATTCTTCGTGCTTTCCTCAACTTCTTACTTCCACCGTGAGAACGTAAAACGTGACCGCGGGTTTGGGACTTGTGGGAATAACCATTTTAAGAGTTACCAGTCTAAGAGCTTACCCTTTTCCATGTGTAGGTGTAGGCGACGTCGATGAGAGAGAAATCCTCGGGAAGACTTTCATCATTGTACAGGATGTCGACCCAACTGTCAACTCCGATACCGTACTTCATCCGGAGGAACTTCTTCAGGTGTTTCACGGTCACTGCGGCAGGACACTGAAGGTACCTCCTGGGTTTCTCTTTTAGAAATTTCCGGTAAGATTCCAGGTTTTGATCGTCTTCTCCTTCTTCTTCGAACCTGTTGTAACGAGACAAGGGGAAAAGAGTTGGAATGAGACAAACGAGAAAAAGTCAAAAAAGCTTCGGTTGGGATGAGTACAATTAACGACAGTAGATATCTACTTCAAACGTTCCCCTGCTTTCGAAATAATGTTCAAAGACAAAGGATTCTTTCAACCACATTCCCGCAGCTTTCCTTTCCTGCTAAAACATTAACGTTTGGATTTTGTTTGTGATTTTATATATTCACGATATTTGCTCGGATTTATCCATTCACCGCTCACGTCGTCTATTTTCTTTGATGTTGAAAGATTAAATAGAAAATGTCAAAAAAAGGAAAACTCGATGAAAGGCCACGTAAAATATTAGGCGTTGGAAATGCTGTCAAAAAAATGTCTACAACACGTCGACGTATAATAGAAAATTTTTTTTCCAGTGTTCTTTTGAATGAAAATTTAAACTTCTACGACAAATTAATTTTTTATTCTTTCATCAATCAGCAGTGGGTTGATTGAGGTAACCAAAAACCCTGGAGGTGATGGCGGGCTGATTTCTTCATCTAATTCGGTTGTGTTAAATTCTGGCAGGGTGTTGGGTCTCCCGATACCTTTTCTTTCCATTGCAAATCAAATTTCTGTTCCCAAAAATATTTATCACTCCCAGTACCTCCTAATACTGAGGAATAAAGACCCTTTAAGAGTCCTTAGAACCTTGGTACTCAAGCTTTTCCGTTCCCAAATTACTATTGCGACTTGTCCACACGACTTACCCAAAAAGATTCACAAGTCCGGCTTTCGACGCATACAGTCCACCCTCAGGGCATCATCTGTATGTACATCTGTCAGTCTGTTTCTGTATATTGCCTCATGTAGATATGTTGAAGCAAACAATGTTAGCAGTTTCTGAACACAGACCCGAACATTTTCGTACTAGTCAGGCACTACAGCTCAGACTTAACAATGAGCAATCGACCTTCCACAAATTTTCACTCAATCGGTTTCTACTGGGCCACTCAGTAGAGCTTGGTGGGCCGCAGTTTGAGTACCAAGGCCTTAGGACCACCAAACCATAAATGTTGATCAGTGGGTTTTCACACCGCGACATATTGCAACTAGAAACCAACGTTACGTTCATCTCAATAGCTGTGTACATCGTCAGGAAGACATTGTCACCCACACTGCATCGAATACGACGAAGAAACATTAAAAATTGTAGGTCTAATTAATATTTAATTAGTCTCAACTTTAATCAGTCTAAAACTTATTCTGAATTCTCGGGAGTGGAAATCATTATTTTTTACTAACTCCATGTTCACCTCCCTGTTGAAATTTTAAAACTCAATTTCGGTAAAAGTTTTCTTAAAAATTGCTGAAGTCATTGTTAAGTATAAAATTGGTTAAAGTGCTGGAGAAAGAGCCAACTTTTGTAGACTGTTTACAAAGAATAGCTAAATATTTTATATAAAAATTAAAATTTTAATATCATAATAGAACTCGAGAAGTTATAAAATATAAGGCAGTCTGCCGGAGTGTAGTCGACTCAACCTGGTCTGTCGCGGAAGTGGTAGGGGTAAGAGAGAAGATGTTCAGGTGTCTCGTTTGCCGTCATCTTTCAGACTCTTTCCCTAAAACGTTGTGATCGTAAAAAAACTTTTGTATTAAATTAAAGGTTTTTTGCTTTTAAATTTTGGGGCGTTGCCGGGGGTTGGTCGTAAGTAGGAAGAGAAAATTTCTTTAACCAACGAAGTCGAGGAATACCAAACCCACAAGAGTTTTTTCAGGTCGGAATGATTTAAAGGTTTCAGTAGTTGTCGTACATCCAGAAGACAATAGTGGTGGGCGGAGGAGAGGCAGAAGGAAATTTTTTATCCAAAAAGGAGAAACAAAGAGTCTCCGAGGCGTACACCTTAGAATTTGGTTTAACAGATCCGCCATACTGTGAGAAAGGATTTCCTCTCGAGTTGAAGCTGGAAATGATTTTCCCGGCTACTACACCCGAAAGCCGTCAAACCTTTTTTATTCATGGCCGTAATGTTCGATCTAAACGAGATCCACACCCAAAAAGCATCAGTCGCATGTAATATATGATGGGATCGTGGCTAGCAACTCGAGGTCCACGGCGAGGCTCCACCCAACTTTGGTACCTACTGCTATTGTTTCCTCTCAGGTATTCTTCCAATGGCTCGTCAATCGAATTCTTTCATCGAGGGATTCTCCTTCATCATTCGCCTGACGAAGGTTTTTTTTCTTTTTAGTTTCTCTTCGGTTTTTTAAGGTTTGTTTTACATGAAAAGGTTTTAAACAAATACCTCGAGCTTTTCTTTCTTTTTTTTGGACTTTTCGGGTTCTACCTTTATCATTTCCCTTTTACGACATCGTTAAATTCAATGATTTAAATGGAAAACGAAATTCTCGTAAAAAGGACATTTCAAAAATTTTTCCCCGGAAAGCTTTGAACATTTTTCGCCATAACTTACAAGATGATGGTCTACTTAGAAGACTCTCGCAATCTGCTTTCTTAAAACTTGTAAAAAATATTTTTAAGACGGCAAGAGTGGAAATCTCTGTCGCTTTCATTTCACTTTTTTAATTAATTTAAATTTCCCTAATTAGCTTAATTATGACCGACGAGTTTCTCTGTTTAGCATTAACTTTTCTTTTGTTGTCTAGGAGTTCGGTGCATCTTTCGTCTCCTCAGTACTCCTTTCACGTTTGTTTTCTGGGTGTTTGGCTTTTGTTCCGTTTAAATAAAAAAATTTTTTGTTGAATTTATTATGTTGGTATGATGTAAAGAGAACGGATTTGGAGTCTGACATTCCGTAGATAATTTCTATTTTTATCTACAAGGTTTCTTTTGAGGGGAAATGTCATATGCCTCCTGGCAGTGAGATGGTAGAATGGTGAATCCAGTTGCGAAACTCGGTGAGACCAATTTTAAAATGGCGTAAATTAGTTGCAGGAGATACGTTGAGGAAGGTATAAGGACATGGTGGTGGTGTTTAACCCGAGGTGTGTTAGACGGTTGGTGGGAGTCTAAAGATGGATGGTCTCTGAGGATTATTGAAGTTAAGCTTTCGCGGCAGTCAAACTTGAAAGCAACAAATAAGAAGGATCCGAAAGATGACATTTTTTGACTTTAAAAACGGTTTCTATCTAAGCAACAGGCTATCATCTAAAAGTTATAAAGTTGGTGGTTGGAAGAAGATCGGCTCATGTGAGTGTCAAACCTTTGTCGTAAGAGAAAAGCACATTTTGTGAAAAAAATTTATTTAAGGTTTGCAAAAAAGGACAAAACTACAAATTGTCGTCTGCTAACCTTTATCAGATTAATTTTTAAAGACTGACAGAGGCAGTTGCTAAATTAATTAGTCATCCCCGATAATACACAGGAAACAAAAGGACAGAAAAAGGTGGAGGTTAAACGACTGCGATCCAAAACAGAAGCCTTTCACTTGTTGTCAAGGAGGGAAACAATCCTCCGAGAGAGAAAGCTTCCCACACCAAAGCAAAATTAAAGAAAAGGAGAAGAATAAAAATAAAAATAAAAATTTTCCGAATCCATTTGGAAAGCGTTTTACTGGGAAATAACATACGACTAGGTTGCCATGGAAACACCCCCAGACGTGAAAAAAATGAAGAAAGTTTGACGGGGGAAAAGTGAAAGAAGGGAAATTTTCAAATGAAAACAAACGCCTTGTGTACAGGGATGAAAGAAACCCGATGGATACCACCACCACCACCACCACCGCCTCCGCACCTATCTTCAAGCAACAAGCCCCGGGAAAGCTTTAAAAACTCCCGGTGTCTCAACGTTGTTTCCAAACGACGAGGAGAAGGAGAGAGAGGAGATGATTTAACGGGGGAATCCGTGTGACTAACTCCTGTATCTCCGTTCAGTTATCTCGACTGGGGTTTTCCATTGTTCTCTCCTCCGCCTCCCATCTCCTTTCCCAAACCTTTTCTGTAAAGAGGAAAAGGACGGAGATAAAGAGGAAGGGAAAAACGGGCGATCTGATGGTTTATTCACTGCTACATCACTCTGATGAGTTTAATCAGTTGATTATGTAAACTATTTTGCTATCATTAGGATAAAACATTTTTTTGACACCCTGTATGGGAACCAAATGAGGAGCTTTCTCTAAAAAGTTCCATTTTTCAAAATCTAACCCTTAGAGACGGTAATCAGTTCCATATTCAAGTTTGCAAATTGTTACATAAAGTTTGTAGACCTAACGACCAAACTTTGTTCCTTAACTTCAACACTCTTCTTCCTTCCTTCATCCTCTTCCTCTTAGAACGACTATTCTAAAATACTTTTTCACTACTAAAAATCATTCCTTTAAGACTAGAAGACAATTTTCTGGTTTTTGTTCTTGTCGTATGTCTTTATCACCTGCTAGGTATTTCAGTTGTCTTTCTCACTAACTGGGATAGAAAAATTCTATTCCACGTCCTTCTGCCCCGTCTATTTCAAATCACTAACAAAGAAACCTCCAAGAAAGGTATACAAACTACTCAAAAGATGGGAGAAAAGACTTCAGATCCTTTCAGGGTCTAACATCAAAGACAATTCAACGAACCCTCTGGAAATTAGAAAGTAGCTAACAGAACTAGAAAACTGAGAGAGATAACTTTATCAGAGTCGGTTCCTCGTGATCATATCACCGCCATCACATACCCAAGATAAATAAAAAAAGAGATGTGTTACGTAAGAAAGAAAAATAGTTGTAAAATGATTTATGGTTCAAATTGAAACACAAAAGACTAGGTGGAGATGGAGTAGAGAAAGAGGAGGAGGAGGAGGAGGGAAAGAAGAAATAAAGTTGCGTGCAATCGACGCGTTTTAAATTCACATTTCGGGTCCTGAACCTAAATGCTTGGCAAAACGTGTTTCCAACTTTTTCTTTCGCCATCCTCATAAGAGAGCAGTTTTCGAAATGGAGGAAATTGGGACAGATCATTAGAAGAGCGAACGGAGGCCTCGTGGATACCTGATAAACGTATTTCTTTAAACGGAAGAATCGGCTAACCCCTGACCTTTCTGTGTTGGAACGTGGGCGAAAGAACGACCTCAAAAAGCGAAATTCCTTCTCTTTTTTCTCCTCTAAACTTTGAAAATTACTTTGAAGGGAAAGAGAGAGAGACGGGACAGCTAAATGTCAAATTACATCCTGTTCGGTTCGTCTGTTGTGAAATTTCCCAAAGAGATTAATCGGGAAAGCGTTTTGCGTTTCCTTTGTTGCGGTCGTGACAAAACACTTTTGATTCCCCGAAGAGATTTTCCCAAACCCGAAAAACAAACGAGGAAGATGTGAAAATTCAGGCCGCAAATATGTCGCAACGCAGTGGCGAAATCATACCCAAGTTACGGCAACACCATAAATCTTTTGCTACGGGGTTCACATGATCGTAGCCCGAGGGAGGTGAGAGGGGGTCATGCTGGGCTTGGCTTAGGTTGATTTAACCATCATTACGGATCATCTACTGAGAGAACGTGACACATTTTATCTACCCAGTTGAAAAATTTTCAAAAGACTTAAGGAGAGAAAAAGAGCTGAAAACGAAAACCCGAAAGGAACAAAAGAATAAAATCCTGCAAATATAAAATCGAAGACAATAATTTGAAGATAAAAAGGTCAAAGGAAGGAAAGGGAAAGCCGAGACGTTTTCCATGCGATATTATTAAAAAAAAATTCTTGGAAAAAAAATTTGAAATTTTACCCAACGGAAAGTAGGAAAAGCGATTCGGATTTCTCACTCATCTTACCTTCTCTGATGTCATAAACTCAAAAGACGTAAAACACGCACTACACTACTGTTAAGTCAAAAAAAGGATTTGTGATAATCACAAACAGCCATTTTGTTATTTAAATCAAAATAAATAAATAAAACCTCGACGCCATTTTCTATTTTTTTAATAATGAAAACAAAAACCTTAATTAAGAACAAATCGTCACTACAATTAATGACTTCGCTTAATCCTACAGATTTGAAAACGATGAAGAAACAATCTCGAGTTTAAAACGAACAAACCTACTCAAAAAAAAATAAAACCAAAAATAGAAAAACAGGCTCGTGGCCCTCAGTCCAAAACCAAAAACCTGATTTCATTGAATGGAAGCTTCGGATTCATCCAAACCACCGATCCATCATTTCGCGCTTGAATTAAGAAAGACGAGGAAACAAACAAAACAAAAACACAACTCACCCAGAGTAATACTCCAAAGACAGACTGATGCTGTCGTCCTGCGAATAGAACCTGGCTCCATGAGGTAGGGCACCTCTCTCCTCTCCATCCTCAACATCCGGTTGCCCTCTCATCCTCGAATAGAACTCACGTCGACGAGCCATCTCGTTCTGGTAGAGGCCAGGAACCAATTTGTACACGAGATCTTGAACGATTTTGTCTGGTCTGTACAACCAAAAGAACATGAGTTACAGAAAATCGGCACACAACATCCGGGAAACGTTCAAATTATTTATTTATCGTACCTGAGATCTCCCCAAGGTTTCGTGTGATGAAGTTGAACATCGCAGATGGGACAAAACTGATTCCGGTGCACGTACTTGACGATACAGGATCGACAGACTGAAACACAAAATGAATTCCTTTGGTGATGATTATTTACATAAAATTGTTTATTTATGTCCTGCAATACTTCTACCCCTCATACTAATGAAACACATAAGCCTACAGCATTATTATAATTAGTCTCATTACATAACAAAAATTTTTGGAGTTTAGTCATCTTAATGAACTAACACATGCGTCCGGTTATTACTGAAACAAATCAAAACCTTAAAAGACATAAAATGTTATTTAAATAAAGTGATTTATGACTTTTCAGGATTAAATAAATTTATTAATTAAACAAATAAGAGAGCAACCGGTGGTAATCTCTCGCTTGTAATAAATAAATAAAACGAGAACCACAAATAAACGAGATTCTCGAGTAAGCTGTGATCATGACACTTGCTGCATTCATTTCACGATCACCTTGCAATCCCAGTTTGAATAAATTTTATCAGAAAAAGAGATGCAGGGAAATTTTTTAAATTTTTATTCCCTTCATACGGTCCTAGTCTTAAATTAAGATTTATTTCATCGACAGAAAACTACATCTATGGGACGGGTTTACTTTCTTGCTTCCGAAATGGATGAAACATAAAAGTGATAAAATGGGCGGGTGAAGTCTCATGATGAGAAGTCACGAAAGCTCTGAATCATTTAAATCCGTTCTTGTTTGTCAGTCTCCTTCTTATTTCCCAGGCTGTCGTGTCGATAACCAAAAGGTTATGCTGAGGGTCTTGGAGATATTTGTTTTTTGCCAGGTCCTGTTGATAATTTGGAATGATAACCCATCAGCAAAGGTTTTATGATTTTGTCTAACCCAGAGGTAAGCAAAGTGCGGCTCGGAGCCACATACCGCCTTTTACTCCTCGACTGTGGCTCTTACACAAAATCTGTGCAGGTCCGGACTACTATATACTAACTAAATATTATCTTTATATAAATATAACTTTTTTGTGTCGTAGACCCGTTGCCATGTTTTTCGGTTTTGGGTAGACTCCCTACTTACCGATATTGATTTTGTAAATTGTAGTGAAGTAAATTATTTGCTTCATACTTTTATAGATAATGTATGTCTTTATATTATAAGATAGTATAATGTAAGTAAATAGGTACTATCAGTGTACTGTTGAGATCCATTATCATGGACTCCTAAATTTTTTTGGCTGACGCAGACCTCTTGCAGGTTGTCATAGACCCCTGGGAATCACTGTTCTAGAGCAACATTTGTAAGGTTCAATTGTTCACGGAAGCGTCCATTATTTATGAGATTAACTCTACTTATATAGAAACTTATACTTAATAATTATACTATTATACTTAATACAGAAACTAAAAATAAATATTATTCATGAAAATTTTTTGTCATGGAAGTTTATCTGTGTGACGCTTACCACGGTGTGTAAACCATTTCAGAAATAATGCACAAATTCAATGACTTATTCATTTCAAAAGTAATGCACACTTTGATGCAGAATTCATTTCATAAATACTTTAAGCCAAGACGTACAGTATATAAGAAAGGTGAGCTCGAGAGAGTACTTTCAGCCCTAATTAATTTGTTAACGTCTCAGCAAAACTTGTCTCTACAGCAGAGCTTTAAAAATGGCTCTTTGAACAAATTTCAATTTTGTTTTCTTGAATGAGGAGTTTGCCGACCACTGGTCTAACGTATCAACTGAGCTTTTATTGTGACTTAGGTTTAAGACTGTGGATTTGGTCGGAACGGAACTTTTAATCACTGAGTATGTCTGAAGCTTTTAAACCAAAAGAAGACCCTTATCACCCGATAAAATTAGGAGTTAGTGCCTCATCCTACAACCTCTCTCTGACCAAAATTGTTTTTCCTCTCTTTCAGTTTTCCTGTCTTTTCTGGTCTTTCTGTTTATTTTCTTATCTGTCCGTCTGTCTGACTAACCAGAACAAGTCGACTGTCCGTCGGTCCTCCCGCAAAAGGGTTTAGTGGATCACACTATCTGGTCTGCCTTCCCAGATGCCTTTTGAAGGTTCTCTTACTTCCATGAATCCAAGAAAACCACTGGACGTGGTAAGAAGAACAAGTCTAATGATACCAAAAGCTTGGAAGGTGTTGGTTTTAATATTTCATTTTTAATTCTCATTTCAGCAACTCAAACTATCAGCAAAAGTGTACAAAACATGTCAGATACTCAGGAGTAATAACCTGTACCTACACCAAATATTAAAAGAAAATTACAAGGCTTACAAATCACAATCATCAGAACGTCACCACAGTTTGAAACCACCGACCATCATAAATTTCGCCCAACTCATCTTTGATTAACCGGCGTGACACTTATCACAAGTACCATTCAGGAAAAAACCTGCGTCACTTACATGTATGCAAACATTCAGTGATGGATGTAGCCTCCACAAAATAACCGCCGCATAGTACGCACACCAGGTGACTATTCACAGAAGTAAGGTCCACTTTCTTCGGCGAGAGCATCTGCAAAAAATCAAAAACCAAAAATTAGAACCTCATCGTTCGCCATGAGAGTCAATCTCCAGTCAGAGCAGTCAGCAAGAGCCATAGCTCGCGGTAAAAACGCAATTCAGAGAAGAGCTCGTCATCGACACCGAAAGCAATGAAATTACATTTTATATTTGTCCTTGGGTTGGTGTGTTTGTATGTGTCACCTGAGGGCGATTACATGGCTAAAGCCAGCAGCATCCCGTGTTTTCTACTATTTTCGGCATCGCGAGAAAATGAAGAAAAACGTTTTCACCGGGGCTGTTGCTCGCTTAGAGAATTCATTAACAATTTACGATGTCGGCGTGTTAAATGGCTATCCGGTTGAGTGTTTCACGTATGCCAATGACCATCATCTTTCGTGGCTTTGGTGATCGGCCGCTAACGATAATTGCCATCCAATTCACCGGCAGTTTTATCTTGAAAACTGCCACTCTTGCGTGAAATTTTTAACTTTTTTCTATCATTTTTCTCCTCTTCTTCATCTTCTTAATTACCTTTCGAACTGTGGCGAACAAAAAAAATTATTTTCTCAAAAATATCAAGGAGGTATTCATGGGAAACTTTTTGGCCGCGGGGAATAGAATGGCAGTGAGAGGAAGGGAGGAATAAAAGGTTACTAATCAAACGCGAGGAGAAAAATTTTTGTTGTGACGTCGGGGATTCAAATCATATTAGAAATGGAATAACCTTTTCGAGAAATGTAATTTCAACCTTTCGACACCTGTCCCGAAAATCAAACTCATTTCTGACGAGGCGAAACCTTGGGAAATAAACTTATACACAGACGGGCAACTTCACCTTCACGCAAAACTGTGGGAAGATGGTACTGCTGAAAACCCAAAACCCGAATAACTATGCCCAACTTTGTTCAAACAAAAACACTGTTAAACAATGAAGAGACGAAACGGTGAACCGCCTTCGGGTTGTTTTCGTTCCAAGATTTTGATTTCGAAAACTTAGAACCCATCTCCACCACCACTCTTCCACCTCTCCGCTACTTAATTATGGCAAATACAAAGATTGATCGCTCTCGACCGGAGCTACCGTGAACAACAACAAAAATTTTTCATTTTAAATTAGCAACTTTTAACGATTAAGGTGGGTAAATGTTGTTGACAAGTCTTCGGGCAAAAAACCATTAAATACCATTCAAGTTAGGACGTGAAGAGTCGCGACTCTTGAACTTTCGACTTCTTATAGGTTGAAACCATCCTCCTCCTCCACTTCGTCATATTTTTGCCAAGAGATGTTCACCGAGAGGTGAGTTAAGGTCACGTCTAGACTAAATACATTTATGACGGAACTGTCTCTCTCTCGTTGTGCTTAACTTCCGTGTGTTTTGATTGGTTGTATTCCCACATCAATAAAGCTCAAGAGATTTGACCACCATCTGGATTGATCACACAAACAAAAACTTCTCCAAAAATCCCAAAGACAAATCCAAAGGGTATTTGATAACCTTTCTACCTCAATACCACATCAATCCTTCTGCTAATTTTTGTCCTTCCTTCTCTCTTTTTACAAATCACAGGGAAACAAGAACAAAAATAAAAAAACACTCACTTGATAAGTGGAAGCCATTAATCAATTCGTGCGCGTGCTTCAGCCAATCAATTATGGTTGATGGTCATTAACGCGCTCGATTCACTCGACTAATAACACCAACATTAAAATCTGACTCGATTTACGATTTTCAAACTGTTTTCTTAGCACCGCACCAAACAACTCTGGACTCCCGCCGTTCCGTCTCCTTCATCAACTTCTCCAACAAGAATGGTGTCCGTCCAAACTATCTCCCCCCGCACACAAATCAAGGTAGAATTAAATCGCGAGAGAAACAATTTGAACACAAATCACTCCTTCCTCGGTGAAACTCAAACAGATACTAAAAATATGAAATCGCGTTCTCAGAATGGCGACTACAGATGAATCCAGCGTCCCTCGACCTTTTTTTCTTCTGCTAGAGTTATCCCCTTTCTCGAATAGAAAAAAAAAGGTGAACATGTGTCAAAACCATGTAAAACAAAGTCAGAGTTAATATAAGTTTAAAATTTTCCTTTTTCCTTTTCTGCCGCTAACCACCCGTTAGTTTTTCGATTAAGAAAATGCTGGAGGAGTAGTGTAGTGGTTGAAGTTCCTGACTTGGTCGCAATGATCGTGAGTTCGTATCTTCCTCCCGCATCCTGTTATACCCAAAAAGGGTGAAAAACGGGATTAAAACCACCACCACTAAGAAAAAGAAAATCCCACAAAAGCCAAGGGTAAATAGCAACCACCTTTCAACTCCATTTTCTTAAATGAGAGAGAAGAGAAAGAACCTAATACAAGGGAAAAAGGAGGAAGTGAAATGGCAGTACAAAGGCGAAAGAGACAGAGAAAATAAAACAAAAGAGATAAAGAAAACAGAACAGAAAAGGAGATGGACAAAACAAAATAGAAAAGGAGAGTAAAAAAAAGGGAAGAAGACAGAAGTAACGAGAGAGAAGAGAGACAGGACGGAACAGAAGAGATGAAAAAGAGATTGGAACAGAACAAAACATAAGAGAATAGAAGGAACAAGGACAAGAGAGAGGGGGGAAAGGCAACAACAATACAGAGGAACAAAGAAACATACTCAAGAGGAGACCAGAACAACTGGATCTCCCAAACATAGTAACAAGGATAAGAGAAGACCCCGAATGTTGGACAGCATTCTTCAATTTCTGCAAGGAAATCATGAAAAAGATAGAATAAGACGAGGGAGAGCGCCAAGCCCAATCTCACAAGAAACCCGACCGACAGTAAAGCACTGACGGGAACTTCAACTAAGGCAGAAGAAGCCCAGACAGTAATGCCTCAAGTCTCTGACTTTCTCAATGCCCCAAGATCCAGCGTCGGGGACAGTAAGCCCTCAGTCCGACACTACCTAGATATTTCCCTCCTCGGGCAAAAATTAGAGGACAGAGAAAATAAAACAAAAGAGATAAAAAGAACAGAACAGAAAAGGAGATAGAGGGAGAGGACAGAACACAATAAAAAGGAGAGTAAAAAAAGGAAAAAAGACAACAATAACGAGAAGAAGACAGGAAGAACGGAACAGAAGAGATGGAGAAGAGAATGGAACAGAACAAAACAGAAAGAGAATAGGAAAAGAGAAGAGAAAAGAAAGAAGAGAGGGGAGGGTAACAACACAGAGGAAGAGGTAAAAGAGAAAAGACAGATTTAGAGGACAAAAGAGAGACAGAACAGAAGAGAAAAAACGAGGAAGGCAGGGAACAGGGTGCAGCACAAGAGTAAGAGATTATAGAAAAGAGAAGAGGAGGAAATAAGAAGAAAGACAACAGCACAGAAGAGAAAAGAGAACAGAATGGAAACTAAGACAAAAGACAACAGAAACAAGAGGAGAGAGAATACAACTTACTAAAAGAGGAGAGAAAATGAGAAACGTTGAATAAACTCACCCTGACCTCCGCAAATAAAATCCCAAAAAATTTTCCAGATGTTAATAAATTTGGGTAATCCCCCATTGTTCCCAGAGAAAGGAAGATAAATTATCTAAGTAAATACTCAATTAAGAGATAAATTTGGGAAAAAGATGTCAAACATATACCCAGACTAATTAAATTTTCAAACCCGAGCTACCAGGTCATATCCCAGAGAGGAAAAACCTTTTTATTCCTTTCTTCTGTTTCTTTCTTCTTCCTCCTCCTCCTCCTCCCTCCCTTTCTCAACTCTCTTCTACCTCCTTTGTTTCCGTTTTGACTGTTTACAACCTACCCAACACACAAAAGAATCACAAAACGAGTGGTTTTTACACTAAAACGCTGGATCATCAAATCATTTAAAGATGAAAGAACTTTTCGTTTTTTCATTTCCACCTCTTCCTCCACTCTTGTTCGATTCCTCTCTCTCTCTCCGTTTAACTGTACATCAAAGAAGAAACACAAAAAAGAGAGAGAAAAGAAATAAAAGTCGAAGGCGGCGTTCACGAATCGTTTCCGTAAAGGCGGTGACGGAAATTAGAGGGACCATTGACACCACTCACGCTTTTTCTTCGTTTTCTTTTAAATGAACGGTTTTGGGAGCACGTACGCCGTTCCTTTTTTATTTCCATTTTCCTCCTACACCCCTTCTCGTTCCATCTCACCTCTGACCTACCTCTCTCCTTCGGTGTTGTTATAAATGTCAAGTCTGGAACCGTGAAGGTCCGAAGCGAATATGACTTCAAAAAGATTAAAGCAAAATTTCCGTCAGGAAATTAATAAAAAAAAACAACAGGAAGGTCAGGGAGGAAGAGGGAAAGGAGGAGGTGGAGGAAAGGGAAGAAGAAAAGAAAACTATACTCCGGTCCCTAACCGACAGAATCCCTCAGGCGGGGTTTTGAGATTTTGACGGATGTTACCATTAGAGTCGGTGATGTTAAACTTCTGGCTATTACGTCGCTGTAGTCGAATTTGTTGAGTGGATGGCAGAATTTTTCTCCAGCCTCAACTCAAATGCGGCGTAATAAGAAGTTTAACATCAGAAACACTACAGAATAGATCGTCTACTGAAGACCTAACCACAGCCCTCAAATTTATCAACATCCCCTTCCAACCAAACACTTCCCAAATTTAATGACCAATTAGCTTATAGACCGAGACAAGGAAAAATGTTTTTGACAGACCCCCCCCCACCGGAAAAATAAAATTTTCCAATCGACTCATGTTTCTACTCAACAGAAAGAATTTATCAACCTTAGACCTTGGTCGTCAGCACTGTAACCATATCCAAGGTCCAGCAAACTTTCACAAACCCACTAATTAATTAGACTCTAAGAATCTGACAAAGTCTAATTCCCATTCTCTCATTTCGTCTAATTATGATCTCATCACCACTCCTTGCCAGCTTGCCATCCTCATCTCACTTCATTAAGGTAACTACAACCGAGTAGAATTAAAGGTTCATACAACCGACATCCAAGGACTAAATCCAAAGAACTGTCAGTATAACACAGCATCAAAGCATCGAACAAGCTTGCAAACCAGAACGGAAGTCGAATTAGAAAAGTAGAAACATGTCCATTGATTCTACAAATTGCGATGACTATCCAAGAACCTAGGTTCCGAAAAGAAGCAAAAGCAAGTCCATCAATGTTAAAATCATGTCAAAAACCGGTTGTGAGGACAGTGCCCCATTCGGACTCAACAATTATTGCTAGAGGCCGAAGAAATGAACAAAATCAATCACCTCATCTCATTTTCTATACTTTTTGCTGGTTCTTCGGGGTACGGGGAAATCACCTCAAGCAAAAAACAAAAACCTCTCTCTCTCTCTCTCTCTCTCCTTTCCTCCTCGAATTTTTCGGTTCACCGAGTCCAGCTAACAATAAACAGCAACAAGTCGCCCTTGAAATGAAAAATTTCTATAAATTCGAAATGCGATCTTTGCGGCTACCAGAGATGCTGAGAAATTTTTCCGGCCAACCAAGACATGCGTATCAAACTGAGGCACGTGAGAAATTGCCAAAGTCGAAATACCAAACCCGAACTCTCCTCCGTCTTCGGTTTTCTTTTTTACGATTTCCTGTATGACTAGAGGAGGAAGTAGAGAGTCCCACTAAAAGAGTAATAAAAAAAATATTGAAACACAACCGCATGACACCGGAATTTATATTTGTCACCCGGAAAACCCACCACCATCCCACAGGTTTCGGTTGAATGACCTCCAACAGTAGGAGGGTAACAAACTCCAGACCGATGATCTTCATCTGGAGCCTGAAAATGATCTTCCGACTAATCAGTAACCATGATGGTGTTTCTTGAGGACATCCTCGAGAGGAACGACAGGAAGACAGTTTCTAATGCAATTCATCGGAGGTGTTAACGTTTATGACCCGAGCCAGGGTCACAGGGTGTACAATCGCTTACACCTTTGAGTGAAATTAATTTCGTAGGGTGGGTTTATGCACGACAACTCCATTTTGACTTTCGAGTCTTCTTTCTCTGTCTGTTCGTGACGTCTTCTTCCTTACTACCTTCCAACATCCAAACTATTTCTTTTCTGATAGTGGGAAGTAACAAAAACATTTTACCACCTCCATCTTCTCTCCCCCGCTTTTCTTCTCTCAAAGCCGACTTTCTAGTGCTGCTACTCCTTCGGAATGATTCAATCAATCCCTCTTCCAAGCCACCTCTCTCGAGGAAACCACATCGGATCGAAAATCACGTTAAGCAAAGACCGCCGCCGATACCGACACTAACTTATTATTAAGATTAATCGAATTCCACCAAAATGGATGGGGAGATCACTTCAAATCCTTCATCCTTTCACAAAAGGAAAGGGAAAGAGAGAGACAAAGAAGAAGAGAGAAAGAGGATCGATGGGCCAGAGATGGCACCGCCAGGATTGGAAACTGACTTACTGCCTTTCAACTTCCGCTTCAATCCAAAACCATTTTTACTGCCCATAAAAAAGGTGATTGTAAACCGGAAACTGCCACACTCTCTTCCTCCCTCTCCTCTCCGGCCTAACCAAAATACCTTAGCCTCCTCCGAAGAAAAAAAAGTCAAAAATCATTAAATTTCAATAAATTATTTGGAAAATAATAATAATAATAAAAATCAAAATCTGTATTTTGTCTCTTCGGGAAAAAGATCAAAAGACCAAATAAATTTGGCGCCAATTTCATATAAACAAACGGTAAATAAAGTCAAAACTTTTGTCTCTCACCGTACCAAGATAATTGAAGTCGGTTGCAAGAGTTATTCAACCTCGCGATACAAACCAAAACCATTTAAAAGACCCGTAACCCAACGTTGAACTTATTTTATTATCGGTTATTTTAAATTTCAAATCGAACGGAAAACTTTGGTCTCGCGAACAAAATATAAAGGAGACCGAATAAATGAGGATTTAAAATCGAACTTTTCCCTCATGTTTACCTTACGGATTTGCATGACGAAATCCGTGACGGTTTCCTTCAATTACTTTAGTCTGCAAGTCAAACAAGTGCTCGGGAAAAGTTTTCTCCGGTTGCAACGGAGAAAGCTCAGTTTCAGAAAAGGACAAGTGAATATGGGAAACCGGTTGCTTTGACACGGTTTCGGAGCCGAGGATTCACTCTCTGACGTAAATTACTTCAGTCTCCTGGTGTAGTTAACGCATGCGTGATGGAGTAAATCAATCGGACGCCGCATGTAGTGCATGTCGATGCTCTTATTTCGTTTTCAATTGAGATGTTTTTTCCCTAGTCTTCCTCTTTCTACATTTTTAAGTTTCCTTCTCCTATCTTGTCCTTCTTCAAGTTTTGGCGATCAACCTTCGAACGAGGAAACGCTCACGTGTGTCGTCTGCTTTATTCATTCCTTTCAGGGCTTTTGGACAGGAAAATACCACCTCCCGTAATCCTCTCCTCACCTCACGTAAAAGCTCTCTCATCCGAAAACGGTGTGAGTCTTGGGCTATTTCCATTTCTAAACAGATTTTTTCTATTCCCACGCGAATAAGGAAACCATCTTGGGATTTTGGATTTTTCGTCAGCAGGAATGGGGGAAAATATAGGAAAAGCTTTCAGGTGAAAGGGACGAACGCGAGTCTTGGAGGAGCGAGTGCTTGACTTTGACCAGAGATGGCGGTTTTGTCTTAGCACCCTTTCTCCTTTCCAGAAGAATCCCCTCGATCATCCCATTCCACCATCGAGGCGAATTTATATTTGAGGCTAAATTTATCGCGTCCCATGAATATAACAAGATTAAACATTCTACAGCTTTAAGACATTAAAATCCGCTGTAGGAACCTAACTTTGAGCGGTGTTAGCGTCTTTTGACCATTAATTTACTGCAGGTTACCAAAAAAATAGTCCAGCTTACCCCCCCCTCCCAATTATTTTTTAAACATTATTTTTGGGGTATACCTCATTTAGTACTCCTCAGGCCAACCCAAGAATCAGTATTTCGATACACCAACAACAATTTTCAAAGGACCCTACCCATCACTAAAGACAGATGGTAGTTAAACTGGGAGATAAAAAAACAGGGAAACAAGGATTTTCCTTAGGTCACACAAAATCCAAGGATGGTCATAAATGTCTCCGAGGGTTAATACCAACCCCATAAAAGTCTTAGTCCGCAATAAAATCGTTCTTTATTAGAACAACAACGAACACGGCTACCTCCAGTAAAAGACCGAAGGTTAAAAAAGGTGTCATGGGAGGAGGAGGTGGTGATAAAGACTAGCCAGTTCGTTGACCTTGATGTTGAGGGACTAACAACCACCGAGTCGATGAAAAATTCAAGAAGGCAATATTCATAGAATCCATCACGTTTCTACAGATACTTCCACCTCTTTCTCTTCTTAGAAGATGAAAATGGAGGTAAGAAGCTCAACGGAATCTCTTTTTCTTTTCCCGATCGGTTGGCAACAATCCTTCGAATAAATTGGCTTCCACAGCCATGTGGTATCAGCTCTTATCTTCACCCCTTCGACTACCTTCCTTTAAATTCACAAAAAAAATTTTGACACAGAATTCTTGCTGCATTACCGTGATTACGCTTCTGGTCTCATCATCCGATTTCTGTCTTCCAACTCTTTAGAAAACCAACCGAGCAAGACGCTGGACGTCTTCTTGTTTGGAAAATGGGTGTGGAAGGACATAAACCCCGTAACAATCTCGTCGTCGATCAATTCAACATATCGGTGTAGAGTTACATCCCTCTTCCTCCCCTTCAGCCTTACCCACTCCTTTCCCATCAACCTTGAATCTGCCTTCTTCCTGTCGTACGTAGAGATGAGACTCAATCCAATCTTTCAAATTTTACAATCTACGCTCATCTCCTCCCAAAAAAATTCCCGAAGGATTTCCACTCTTTGATCCAGAGTCTCTACATCCCCCTGTTCCTTTCAAATCTGACGTTCAAATCTTCAGCTTCACGTCAGAGAATATATGTTTGAGGAACGGAAGAAGAAAAATAAAAACAGTTCCGCCATTTTGAGCCCTTATCTGTCTGCTTGCCAGAATTAATTAGCCAACTTGTCTGCCATCCCATAAATGCCAGTCTAATGTAAACATTATAGCATAACATTGACGGGACAATGTTTATGTTTCTTCTCGGTCTTGTTTTCTTCTCAGGAAAAGAAAAAAAAAATTTTTTTTATAGTCTCGATATAGAGCTATTTTCTCTTATTTGAAAATCTTAATACAAACACGCGAACCTGTTTCAAGAGAAAAGGATTCTCCAACGGTCTTCCGTCTTGCAAAACCTTTGCCATCGCCATGTTTTCGACGTACTGAAAGTTTTTGTATCGAGTTCACGCTAAAAGTCATTTTACTTACCTTCTTTCCAAGACACTTAGAAACCAACTCTATATCCATGGCAGAAGACTTATTCCCGCGGAGTTGCATTAGTGTCCTGAGGGAGAAAACATTAAAAAAAAATTATTTCAGGTTTGTGCTTGTCAGGAAGCTTTTAGTAAATTAAAAATAAAAATGTTTCTTAAGGTTTCCACCTTCTCTTCTTTCTTCCATTTTCTTAGTAGGTTTTCCCTCGAACGACTTACAAATTTTTTCTTTCTTTCTATTTTCTAATTCTCCTTTTTTTGATACTTTCTCGCTCCCAATAACATTTCTGTAACAAATAAGCGATATCAAAGGATACCAGAAAGTGATTCTAAAATCAATCAACCGTTCTCGGATTATCCCGGAGACAGGGGCTTGCACCTAGGGAACCTGCCTTTCATTTCTCCCGTTCGTTTCATTCAGCTTTTCGAAAATTAAATTCTTTTTCGAGAAAAGACTGAGAAGTTCTTTATGTTTTCCCGTCACTCGATTCCCTTTCCCTTTTCCTGCCTCAAAATTTTCATTTTTCTCTCTCCTTTATATCACCTTCATCTCTCCTCTTTCTTACCATTTAAACATCCCCCACCGCCCGCCCAGTTCTCAATTTTCAGTTTTATATTTCCGCTTTTCAAAATTCCAATAACTTTACTGTCGTGTTCCGAACAACCTTTCTCACTTCCTACCATCCATTTCTCGCCATAAAAATCCACCGCCGCCGAGCTTTTCCATTCCCACTACCTCATTTTATTTTTATTCACTTTAATGACTTTTAAAATTTCTTGTTTCGACATTTTTCCATTACACCTGACTTCCCACCTCCGATTAGAAATTTCTTCCTCTCCAGAATTCGAATTAGTTTGTTTCTAATTTGTTCTGACTTTTTATCGCCTTTTGTTCTCATCTCCCAACTGTAATCTGTGTATTTCATCCTTTTTCCATTTTTTGTGTTTTTATATTTGCAATTGCCTTTTGATTCTTTACTTTTTCAAAATTGAAACTGGAGAAAGGAGAGAGAAAATCGATTTCCCGCTTCCTCTCTCTCGTTTCATTCCCGTGAAAGAGGTTAGCTACATCCTTTCGTTCACTACTCCTTTTGTTATCAATTCTGATCATCATTCCACGTTTTGATTAAAAAAAAAGAAAAAAAAATTCTGCAGTGATTATGAAATTTATGACATCCAGATTAAGAAAACAGGAAAAGAAATTCTCTCCGACCAATTCTCAAGTCGACCGTGAAAACCGGAACTGGTCAATTCCCGAATGATTTCCTATCCCGAAACCGACTTCCTCCTTCCGGTACGACAAATCCACTGCACTACACAAAATTAATTAACCTCCGTCATTCGGGAGAACTTCTTCGTTCCCATAACCCCAATGGTTTCTAACTCCCAGAAGAACTTAGCAATTCAGAACCGCTTCGAGCACTCTCTTCCTCCTACCCCCAAAAAGAAATATCATTGATATAAAACCTGAAGACCCACATAAAACCTTTGAGGATTCACGAAAAAATGTTTTCTCCTCTCCCACCCCTCCACCTCTTCCTTCTCTCCTGTATATCGTTTCTTAATTACGGTCCTGAAAATGCTTGAACAATCATTAAATTTGATTGAAACGCATAAAAAGCATTGATTTTAATCTAATAATGACTTGGAGTTGATTTTGTTGAATTTTTTTTTCTTTTTCTTTTTATGTTGTGGGCTGACCTGTCTGTCAGTTTTTACCGGGTATAAAACAGCATTAAACTTCTCTATAAAACTAAAACTAAAAAAAAAAACTTCAAAGGGATGACTTAAATAAAATATTTTTCTTCTTCTTCTTTCAGGCGACGTTTGGAATGAATGAATGAAAGAAGAAAACGAAAAACCTTCAAAGAAGAGGTAAGAAGACGACGAGAAGGAAGAAGAGGTTGTAATTTATTATAATATATACTCGCTAAAACTTTCTTTCTTATATCTCACTTCTTTCACCAACTCCAGACCCCTGGTCTGTTCCCTGGACAAAAACAACAAGCCAGACCGACAACTTCCGAACAGGTGACAGTTAGCACGGGGTTAGAACAAAATGTCTCGCCGATGTGCAAAGCGGAAACCTTTCCGTAAACTTAATCTGACAGACTTTATCGTTTACTGAAAGCGATGGGCTATAAACTTTTCTCCTCATTCCAACTTTCTTAAAAGAAGAAGAAAAAATAGTTGAGCCCGTGCTCTGGAATAAAGTTTCCTCCTCGCTTCACGTATACTTGTAGAAATGTATTCGGCACGTTCTCGAATAAAAAATAAATAAATAAATAAATGAAAGAGGAAGAACGCATGTTGCGCGTGGTCGGAAATTCGCATGCCATCTCAAAATTCACTGTTATTTCACCTTCTTCTCGTGTCTTGTTCTGTGAGTTAACCGGAAATGGAACTGGGTCCAGCGTGAGGGAGTAGTCGAGTCTTGCCAATTTAGTGCAATTAACTTCCGGTTTTGAAATTATTTCCACTACACTCGGTGCACTTTTACATCCGTCTGGAAACAACTCATCGAACCCCGATAGAGCGGCTATCGAGTCCAAAACACGACTTGCAATTATTAATCATTTTCCCACGCTTCTAATAGTCGAACGGTGAATATTAATAATCAGGCGAGTCTGTATATTTTCTTACAGAAATCTGAATACAAACCGCGATCAGTTCCGATTATCGTTCCAAATGCTTCCAGACTTCTTTGCACCCACTAAAATCCCTGGATGGACTCCCAACTAAGGACGGTAAGAACCAGAAACCCGCGAAAACTCTTCCGCAATCTTACCTCCCCGGCTATGACTTTATACAGTCTAATTCTTCCTTCTGTCTCGAGTTAGTCAACTCTCCAGACCGCTCCTCAGTAAACCCATCCAAGTTAGTCCGGAGTGCGATCCTGGTTGGTACCACGACCCTCCGTTTCCTGTATTCCTTCGGCCTCCTCATTCAGCAACATCACCTTCTCGCAGAAAAAGCAGAATGCAGCCCAGTTTCCCTCGCTCCCGGGGGTTCCCCGTAAGATCGCCGAGAGGGAGAGATTCAGACCCATTAAGCAATGGACCACCCATTCCCTGAGTCATAACCAGCCTCTATTTCCCACATCCTCACATAGTACACAACTCGTCCTCCTGTACATCAATTAATAACACTTCCAAAGTGTTGCTTAAACTTTAACGTCTTTACAAGTTTTTTGGAACTTGGACCATCCAGTCCATCACCTTATTTCCGGTTCCTTGAATTTCTAGCCCTAAACCTAAATCACTTACAAACATCGAAAACAAACTCCGTCATATCCAATCCGAATTCCCTTTGGTCGAGCTTAACATCCCACCGCCATAATTAGAATCCATCAAACCCAACAATTCGAGAAGGCCACTTATCCTACTAATTTTTACCTTTGGACAGTTCCCAAACTCGAAACTCCTCGCATTGTTTCGCGAAACACTTCACGTCCCGTATAATTACGACGACAGCATAATTAAATAACAACTGCCAGCCTTTATTGATCGGCCAAATAAAAAGTTGGTCATGGATTTCGAGCCAGAAAAATGATAAAAACAAAAAAACCTCACGAAACCAGCTAAGCATGTGTCCACCCCTCCAACCCTGACAGGAAATAAAACGAAAATCTTAAAACAAAAGCTATCCATCACCCGAAACAAAGGAATCCTTGTCTAAAACGAACGGGCCAAGAACAGTAAGCCGAATGTTCGACAAGAGACCTCTCTCAGAAAACAAAAAGAAAAATAACTTTCAGCTAAACAGCAAACACGTCACTGACGAAAGAGTAGGAAAAGGTTATCGCGCACCCGCGCCAACGTTCCAACCACGACGAACAAAACGGGAAAAGAGGAAACGTAGGAAAAAAAAAATACGTCGACATAATAATGATGATAACATTCGTGGTGCGGTCGTGGCAGAAGGAGATTTATTACGCGAACAGAGAGAGATGATCGACCTGTCATGACCAAGAACCGTTTTTCAATGTTATCATATCCCCGAATCGGTGAGTGTGAGAAAGCCAGAACTGGATGCCGGCCACACAATATGGTAATGAGTCAATGAGATTGATGGAATCCGAAACAAGAAATGGAAAAGGAAGAAAACCAAGTTTCGAATATAATTATAACAATTAGTGAAGTCAATCACGTAACGACGTGCGAGAGGAAAAAAGAAATAAAACAATAAATAAATAAATAAAATAAAAAAAGAGAGAAACGCTCAACGTTGGGTTTCGGTAAAATACGACACGTCCAACCAAATCAACGTATTCCAACAAACACTACACTGAACCGGTTATCAAAACGAACGTATAGATGAGCGTTACAGTCGGGGGAATTGGATGCCGGCGTTATCAAAAAACGACTCAGTTAATACCCGAAATATGAATCACTCACGTCTTTTTCAAGGGAAGGGCTTCCCCGGAGTTCAGCACTCCCAACTTATATTTTTGATTTAGTATAACGAAACCGTATAAGTTATGACGGTTGGAAAACGTGAACAGGTTTTCGAAAAAGAAAAACTCACCCCCAACCGCCACCGTCATCTCACCTCCCAGCATCCCCCTTCCCGCTTTGTCGGATTCATCTAAAAGGGTCTCTTTGTCGTTTTTCTAAAATTGCGGCGCCTTAGTAACAAGCCTCTTTGATCTTTCTCTCCTTTTTCTTTTTGACGAGGACGTTTTTCGCATGAGCGAAAGTTTTTCAAAAATTTTCCAACCTTCTCCTGTAATAAGCACACACAGGAAAAGCAAACGAGATTCGGTAAAACGACATCATCAAATTTTGATTTTTGTTTTTCATTCATTCATTCATTCATTCCATCTCATCTCATCTTGACGCAAATCCGCCAACTAACCGAATCGAAACACTTTTACCAAACCGATCTCCCATAAATTTTGATTTAAACCATAACTGCTGGTTAGTTACAGTTATATACTGTATATAGTATATCGTCTAGCTTCTTTCGGTTTATTAGCTTGTAAAGAACCTTAAATAAAAAATTTTATTTGGAGTTTAAGACAATATTCAAATAGTCCCGATGGTCGTGGACCACGATACCAGTCACAGCATCCATTTTATTAAGCGTGACACGAAACCTGCAAATTACACCTTACAACCGGCTCTCCTATATCTGATTTGTTTATTTTGAATCTGAACTAAGTCCGATTATCCCCGCTTATCGTCAGACACATCTCCGCTTCTCGGGTGCATATAGTTTAATGCACATATTAATATTAATATATGTAAATTTTATTTATGATTTATTCTGTACCATTAGGAGATAGAAACTAGGTTACGATGTTGAACCTGAATGTGAGTCAGAGAGAAAGGTTTCGGTGGGTGCAAATCCCAAACTAGTTCTCGCCAAGGTATATAGTCCATGAACCTCCCCCTCCTCCAACAGATAATTTATCTAGTCTACCGTTTATGGGTCACCTTCTCATTTTATATTATATATATAAGGTATAACCGAGTACTTAGATCACTCTTAAAGTCGATTAAGACTTCGAGGACTTACTAATGAAACTTAATTAACATTCGACCAGTCTAGGAATACTGTATATACTAAACACATACAGTGAGATCTTTGTATAGATGACAATTAGCCATCAGAACTGTTGACCGAATGAAACTACGAAACCAATTTTTTGCTGACACCATAGACACCCCCCCTGGACCATTGGTGTCACTCTCATCTTCCTCCCCCACTCTTTCCTGCTGTTCTTCTCTTATTACTCAGGTAGATGGTTGTTCCCAAAACACATTCGCGTGTACACAAAACGTTAAAAAAATTCACCAAAGCCTCATACGCGACACATAACCCAACTACGATCAAGACAAACGACGTCATAAAAACGAATCTTGACCCCACCACCCACCCCGAATCCAGTACACCGAGAATCAAAAATGAGACCCGAACACGGAAACCCGACTGCAGAGCTTTTAAACATGAAAAGAAAATCGAAAAAGAAAAGCTCTCCGTCGCGGAAACAAGGTGAATTCGAACCGGAGGAGGAGACAACAGAGTAGACAGAACACCACTTCCTGCAGAAAAGTCGAGGAGGGGAGGGGGGGAGCTTTTGTCCTCTCCCAACCTTTTCCTCATCCACAGATTCGCCGATGCTATTACGATTCAAGAGGGAATAACGGTCGAGCTTTAATAATCAAAGACCTCATTAGGGATGATAATGACGACAGGAAAACTGTCGCCGCTTTTTGTTTTTCATTAATTGAGAATCAGACCGAGACGACCGGATTTAAACCGGAAATCGTGATGAAGGCCGCGAATTTTATATTCGTTTGAACTTCCTTTTCGAAAATCCTTCATTTTCCTTTCAAGTGAGTGAGTGAAAGAATGAATGAATGAATGAATGAATGACAATCAAAAAAATAACTCCTTCCAGTTTAAATTTTCAACAATTCAACTTCCGGTTCGGTTAAAAAAGACAAAAAAATTAATTTAAAAAATTATTTCAAACGTCACCGTGAGTCTCTCTCTCTCTCTCTCCTTCCACGTTGGTTTCAGGTCTCATAAATTTCATCCGGGTACTCAAAAGAAAAAAATTTGTTTATGGCCCTGCGATGTTCGAAGAGTGGTCACCACCACCTCTTCTTCTTTAACAAAATGGCGATTTACAGCCTGTTCCGTTTCCTCGTGTCCTTCCTTCCTTCCTTTACATTTCGTGAATTTCTCTCTCTCTCTCTCTTTATTCTTTTTGCCTTGCCTTGTGTTGCGACTTCCTGTTTACGACATCTTCGTGACTTCCATTGTTGTCTTCGAGAATATCTTGACTTCATTGTCTCTTTGATTTATTTTCCACTTGATAAAACGTTGGACTCGAGCTTCATCGAGAACACATTCATCACGTTTTCTAGAGAATGTCGTTCGTGTTTAATTAAAATTCTTTGTACGATTTCTTATCCATAAATAATGCACACTTATTTGAATTTATTTTCGAATCTCGGTACGGTCGCGAAATAATAAAAATTTCAACAACAAAACCGACTTATTATGTATTAATTAATAAAACAAATTATTTATTTAAAATTCGTGACGTCACAGTATAAATTTATTAAATATAATAAAACACAAAAATAATTGAAAACCCAAACGACACTTCAGTCACAGGTCCTCGAGTCATACTGACTCGAATACCTGCAAACGAGCTCTGATTCCCAGTGGCGCCACCTACGTAAATTACACTGTTGCATTGTTGGCGATTGTTTTCATTTTTCATTCCCACAGGAATTTCCATCCCCTCCTGTGTTTATTTATCGACATGGACAGCTCACAATTTGATAGGTTTATACTTTTAATAACTTTTCCCCAATTAGTAATAATTGGGATACTAAGCTTGCTCTTTCCGACCAGGACATTTTTTTGGTGTACAACAGTAGAAAGCTGTTCCCTGTCAAGCCTTTAAATTGGTTTGACTTTATAGAAGGTTGCAAGCTAAGTTTATTCATTTCACAATTTGGTATCATCAGTTGATGTGGTAGATGGACTACCACAAACAGCCTCCAGTCTATAAGTTTCTCAGACTCGACCTCTGTAAATTATGCCGCCCAAAAAAGTTTCTGTCTGGGACAAATTAAAAGTTTTGAGTTCCCGGAAGTTGGGTAAAAAGTTGTCCAGCCTCTAGCAAAACACCCGAGTATATACCGACACATTCAAAGTAATTCAAGTGTTTACTGCCATCTCATCCTAAACCGTGTGCATTATTTTTGAAAAATTTTCATACGAAAGTTTGGCCATCCCTCCAACTAACTACTGAACTTTCCACTAAACTCAACACTTTCTCCTTGTATTGAGTCACATTTTCCAAACAACACGCTCACGGACAGGCTGACACTTGCGCGGTAGCAGACAGTGACACGTTCATTAGAAGTCTTACGTTCCCGTGCCGGCAGCATTTTATAGGTCTCGTAAATGTGATTTATGAAAGTGTGTTTATAGGCGATAGGGACGACACGCGGCCTGTCATCAAATGAGTTTTACAATCGCAAACCCACCGTGAAAATTCGAAACTTGACGTCTCTGGGAAGCTGTAAACCGAAGACCGTCGGCGCATTCTTATAAAATAAAAAATCCGACAGAGGTTCCGATGGTCGCGTGACCGTCATCCCTGCACCACTTCCCGCAAAACAAAACCTTCGAACAAGCCCCGTTCCATTAATTGGATAAATTATTAGAGGCACTTGATTCCGGTTTAGCGTTAGGGGATGAAATAAGGAGGGTTGCAGGAAACGTAGCCTTTCTACACGACTTCCACCCCCTTGGCCCTCTCCTCGCTCAACTCCACGTCGCCCGACCATATTGACTGTGACAAATTATTCTTAATTGATGAATAATTGTCTCCCGCTGATTTATCAGAGCGAGCAACCTTCCCAATTTTCACTGCCTGTCAAAAAAAGAAAGCCCAGACGACTCCGTTCATGCCACAACCCCCAACCCCCCGAAACTACCAACCCTTTCCTCTGATTACGAAACAAAATCAAACAATTAGACATCTGAAGAAGTGAAACGTGGCTGAAAGTCTAACGAATCGATTCATAGCCCCGACACCCACTTGTTGATTACAGATCTCCAACTTGGATAATGAGATCCGAACGGAAATTTTCGGTCTCCGAAACCTTCTGCCAACCCCCAACCCCCGAACCACCACCACCACCGCCCTCTTATCAACATCATATTCGATTCCCGTGGAATAACAACGTTATTATTCATGTTCGAATGTGTACCGGAGACGAGGAGGGAGTTTCAATGGAGCTCGCAAAAGATTAAATCTCTCGACCGGAAGTTGAAGAGAGCACCAGGTGTACTTCCTCTCATAGTCAGACTTTTCCGATGAATCTAAGTTTTGTGCGCGACAGCGGCAGGGGAACAGCGTTCAACGCCTGACAAGTTCTTTCTCTTCGATTTTTCCGATTCAGAGGTGAAGAAGGACAGAGGGAAGGGAAATTTTCAACTTGGAAACATTATTTTCACGGAAGAAACTAATTTTTCTGACGTGGGGTTGGGAAATCCTCCAACCCTCACTTCCGGTTTCTCTTTCCCTAACTCTCGACGGCTTTCGCTTTCCTCATTTTTTTCCTTCCTCCACTTTAAATTAACAGCCGTTCTTTAATGATCTGATAACTTTGACTTTTTTTTAAGTTTTCATCCCCGACAGCGTGGGTTAGATGCTGTAATGTCCAACAAGACTTTGATCTAGCAAGAAGCTGGAGACTAGACTATAATACAGTTTCATTATGCGACCGTGTTTCTTGTTGGTTTGGTAGATTTACAGGCTTCTGAACGAATCTGACTATCACATCTCTCTTCTAGGATTTAAAAACGATGATGGTACCTCAAATCCGTCATTATTCAAAACGCCTAGAATTCTGTTTCAAGTCAGGCAGTTTCCTAAATTTGGCAAAGGCTTTCACACCCCCTTTCCTCACCTTGCATTCAATCTTCTCGTCGTACAAACGACAGGAGAAAAAAACCGCTGCAGGCATTTTATTGAATGCCGGTATAGTCGATCCCTTAAAGGCTTCCCTTCCACGATTCCCTCTGGAATCATTGCAAAGGAATATACCGCAATCCGTTCTTATCGGATGAAGAAAAAAGAAATCTGGAGGAAAAGGGGGATGAAAACAATCGCCGCATTTCCATGGCGCATTCAAAATCGCCGCCAGAGGATTGTTGCCCCGGACGTCAGCAGTTGGGGAACTTTATTGACAACACTCCGGGGAATAATGTCGCGCCCAATCGCACTTTCTTCCTCTTATTCATATTCCTCAGCTTATTTCCACGGCAGAAATATTGCCTCTCTCGTCTATATTACTTCACCCCCACCCCACCCTCTACCATCCCTCTGCGGAAATTTGTCCGCTTCTCTCTCTCTTTCTCACACTCCATTTCCTTCTTCTACTATTTCTAATCCGGAACATGTTTTCCCAGTTTCCACCCCCTCACCCCCCGTCCGTGTACACACCATCTACCTTTCTCATTATTTTAGCCATCTTTCTTTTCCATTTTCTTAGAGATTCTTCTTTGGTAATCACTTCCTCGAAGGGCTTTAACAATTTTCATTTTCTCTTTTATCTCCGGATTAATTTTTATTGACAGTTTATATTTGAGTTCGCTTCCTCCTCCACACTTTTTAATCCCCCGAAATCCCTTTTGCGTTGATTTTTACAAAAACCCTTTCACATCCATACATCCTTTCAATTTTATCTTTTTGTTTGGTTGGAGTTTTCCGCGTTTCCCTACCTCGAAATCCCTTACAGGAAAATACACTTTCATCGGAAAATAAACAGAGAAAGACAATGACCGACTAGATGAACTTCTCGTTTTATCCGACTCAGGTCATTGACAGGACATGAAACCGGGATGAGATAATGACGTTTTGAGTACTTCTGTGTCTGTCTGTGAACTCGAAAGGACAGAGAATAGCAAAACAAGTACCTAGGAGACCAATTCGTGGAATTAGCACGACTGGACTTTCCAGACACCAAAACATAGGCCTACACTGTTAAGACTAAACTGAGTCAAATGAGAAATCGCTTTTTGACTCAAATATGCGTTTATGAAAATTGTTTACCGCTCCAGAGTCATTCTGACTCTTTGTTTTAATGTTTGAAACTATGTACATATGGTTTATTTTAAATTGAGATTAATTTTTTCCCACAGCAAAGATTTAATTCCAAATCAATTTCCAAATTCAAATTGCAGTACGAGCCCAAATGACTCATTTCAGCTACAATAAGCATATCCTTAAAACTTTAATAAAATTTTTATTCAAAATGATTGTCGAATACTTCTCCCCGCAAAAAATGTTGCTATAGTGAGTCAAATAGGCTCCTATTGTGTTGTATAAATTGGCTCACTTAATCTGCCTGTAAGAGCTTCTGCTGTATGGTTCAAAACGACTTTTGGGTTGAATGGGTTTTGTTGTGAGAGTAATTTTCCTTCCTTATGATCATAGTGAGTCAAACTGGCTCATTTACTTAAAAATGGGTTTCCAATCAACACTCGCGAATCCAATATTAGCTTAAGTCATGAAATATATTAATTACACGTATCCAGAAAGGTAAAGAGATACCATAGGTCATTTCATAAATAATGCACACTGATTTCTACGAAAATCTTTCGTTTAAATTGTGTCTTAATTAGTTTGCTTTGCCATAAAACTTCAAATTGGGTCACTTATAGAAAAATAGGTACACAACAGCATCTCACCTGATGTCAAAACGTTTTCGGTCTAAGTAACACTTTGGAACCAGCCGTTAGAAGCGATGCCACAACGCCCCAAAAAACATCAAATCGAGATAATCCCTCTAAGCCGACAAACAAAGAATAAAACAACAGGACAGTAACGACTTATAATAAAATCATCCGAACAAATACGTTCAAAAACGAGAGAAAGGAAAACCGAACGCCTCGTCCCCGTTTCGATATTAAAACCCTCAACTCGAGTCTTTGTCGGCAAAAGAACTTTAAACGACAGCATTTTAGGTACCCCAATTCCCTTTCATTTCCCTCTCTTACACCCGAGAAAAGCGGCCACAGGAACTTTTTCGACAAAAAACAAGTTTTATAAAGGGAACAGCTTTAGGGAATTTCAAAAGCGAACGTTTCTTTGGTCTTGTGAAATGTTCATTCAAACAACTTCCGTATTTCCCTTTCTTTCTCTTTAATCTTTCTCTCCTCTTCTGATACATGTTTATTTCTTTCTTTCTTCCACCTGTTGCCAATATTAAAAAGTCGAACACGAAGGGAAGAGAACGCCGATAGGAAAGAGAACAAACAAAAACTTCTTTTTCTCTTCCTGTCGACAACCACAAACGGACGAGCGATCCGTAATAAATTACCGAGGCTATCTTCGCTGCAGAGAAAAGGGGATGAAAACTAAGGGATGGGGGCGCATTTATTAAGTGAAAATAAGGGCTCGTTTAATTTCGGATAAGTGCTCATCATCGGATCAAGTGTTTCATTGTTTGGACTACAACGTTCTGAACGCCTCTCTCCGTATCCGCGTTCCTCTCCCTCTCTCTCTCCGTTTTTCGTCTTTCTTACTCTTTGTCCGGCAGAAGCCATTATTTTAATAGGCCGCCATTTTATTATTAATACGTAAAAATTTAATCGATCCAACCAGAACTGCAATACGAACGCCTTTTGTCATTTGAATTTCTCTCTCACTCACTACCCTCCTCTCTCTTTTCCAAATTCATTCCTCCTGGAGTGGTGAGTTGGCACTGCACGCTCATTCGAGCTTTTTTCTAAATTAAAAAAATTTTTATGAGCTTTTGAACCTTTCGGAAGTGGGAATGGGATGGAATGATGGAAGTTTAAGAGTAACGACGGATAATTTCGCAGAGCACGACCTACTGAACCTACTGAAACCAATTTATCACAGTCAGGTTTCGATTTTGAAAAGTTGACAATTTTGATAATTAAGTAACCGATTCACGTTAATAAAATACGTGTGCATTACTTATGAAATAAACCGTTTCTGAAAGCTCACAGTGTTTATAAGAGTTTGCATTATGAGGCCCACTCAAAAGTGTGCAATATTTATGAAACGAATTTAACTAGACCGTTTGCATCATCAAACTATTTTTCATAAGAGCACACAACCAAGATTGTAATGAAGGCAAAAGAACGGAAACAATATTCTAAGCACGATCAGCAAGCAACAACGAGAATAGCCATCCAACCGTTTTTAAAAGGAACAAAAACGGAAAAAGACCCAAAATGACAAGAACACAACAAGTCGACAACATCAACAAACACTCCTACCGTTACGCTTGCGTAAACTACGCAAAAACCAAACAAGAAAAAACTACAAATCTTTTCGAGCAACTACAACCAAAACAAAAAACCTGGGCTCGCCCACACGATTTCGTCAAACCAATTTAACTGCTTCCTGAGCCGTAGACAAAACACCCTGATTCCGTACCTGAAGTACTCGTTCCAATTGGCATACAGAAAATTGAAGAGAGAGAGGTCTTTCCGACATCAGAGAGAAAAAAGACTGAAATCTTTCTCTCTCTCCTCCCAGAACACAAATCACAGCCATGATTTCAGGCACACGTTGCCCTGCGTGATATTCCTACCCCCGCCCCCGCCCCTCCAGCCCCCGAAGTAAGGAAAAAACCAGTCGTATTTAGTATTATATGACACGAATTAATATAATTTACATAAAATGTTATTGTAAACCATCATTATAAATAGGCCTGGCCTAATGTTTGGGTGATTGTACGTGTTATTGTTGCTTTTACGACGCTCAGCTTCGTTTCGTGATTCCGTCTCCGGAGGAAGAACGAGGCTGGAAGAGAGAGAGAGAGAGTCTAGAAGACGTTTGTCGTCTTTAACACTCGACTAATCCGTCACTAACCGAGACCATTTTTTAAGTATTACCGTCTTAATTTTTCCTCCTTCTCTTCATCCTCCTCCACCCCGTCTTCTTCTTCTTCTTCTCATTCTTACCCTGTTATCAATGGTTAATGACGTCACAAGTGAAGTCGTAAAATGTCGATAACCATTTCCTTTCTTTTTTGTTCTCTCCCTCGTCTACGCTGGGAATAAATTTCGCGCTTTTCGAGGTTAGAAAAGACTCGAAATCCATTATAGACAGTGATAATGATGATGCGGCCCTGGGACCAGTTTTCGAGATTATGCTAAGCGGACGGGTTTCGAGAGCCCATTCGATGGGAGACATCGTCCAAATACTCGAAAATGGATTTCGTCGCACTTTAGGTGGTATACGTGTGATGGAAGATGATTGTTAGAACGCCGTTTGTGACCCTGACTGCCTCACGAGGAATGTTTCCAAGGATGGAAAGACTCTCCCTGGATGTCACAGTAATGGACTCTAGTTCGTCGGCTGGCCTTGAAGGATGAAGATGTATAGGATGTGGATTGAAATTCGTTTTTAAATCGGAAACCACTTTCCTTGGGTCATTTCAAAAATAATGCACACGTTGGTTCAATAAAGTAAACCATCAGTGAAAATTTAAACAATTCTAAACTTAACTATACGAAGGCAGGTCACAGGTACAACCCAACAGCACTAATAACCGTTAACTTCCTATCTCAGATAAGGTATAACGACGGCGCTCACTATTTATTCAAAAGGTTTTAGAAAAGACCTCTCACGAAGCCCTTTTTAATAATTAATTGAGACATAAAGGGAATAAAATCAGCAGTTCTCAACAGAAAGAACTTACCGACAGAATCAACTCCTCCGCCCTTAACCTATTACAAACTAACACTATCAAACTACTAAAACCTATTGTAGAGACACACGAGCTCATGTCTAAAGAGACTCGACTACAGTCTCACCACCCCCATTTCCAACCGTCCAACTTCGCCATTTATCTTAATGGAATCTCTTCCAGGCAAGGATGATGACTATGACGGTCACTCTTGATTTACTAAAATACACCATCAATCGAAATTGACAACGGTCATTAAAGCTCGTAGAATCCTTTTCTAAAAAGGGTAATAACGACTTTTTAATATTAATATAAGTTGAAGTTCTTCCAGTACAAACTTTTTAATGATGCCATAAGTAAGGGGTTGAAGCTTTTATCGACACATCGTGAAAACTTTCTACAGGGGAAAACCATTTCGTTTCTGTTTTTGTCACAGTTCCTGGGAGATTTCTCTCACGCAACAAACTCCCTGACCTGAAGACGATTCTATAAACAGCCCTCACACAACCTTTTCTTCCTCTCACCGATTCCGAGAATGGACTTGAACACAAAACAAGAGGAATCAGTAAACCAATTACCACGCTCACCGTTCCGCTTGCGTACATTTCTTGCAAGATTGCGCTTCTTTGGAAGAGAAATCGAAGAGAAAATATTTTAAAAACTGAAAATCGTGTGTGTGTGTGTATGTCAGAAGACTGTAACATGTTTTCTACCCTAACGGAAGATTCGCCTCACCCCCGTTCGTAAATAGAACCCTTCTGACTAACCCTCCTCATGGTCCTGAGCATCCCCGTTCGCCTCTTTCCCGAACGTTTCCACAACAAGTTATTACGTCGAATTTATCATAGCGAATTCTTACAAGTCGTCTGCTTTTTGTTTGTCTTTAATCTTTAGCCATGACTTCAGAGAGGGAGAAACGGAGGAGGATAGAAACTGATCGAGATAAATACGCTGGAAATAAGGTCTTTTTGGGCGAAATCAATACCCTCGAGGATGGCAGGTGGGCGCGCGGAAGAGGTCCTCCCACCTGAAACTGTTTGTCAGACTCGGAGTCGAATATTCTAGGCGATGACAAATCGTGTTTTAACAATAATTGACAGGGATGGATGTTAATGGCGCCTTTCAAAAATTTCCCTATTTTCCTCCTCGCGTCGTTTCTTGTTAACGCCATAATTTGATTCCCATGTTCACTGACCGAATAGCCGTGAATATGGTGAAGCCTACTAACTCTCTACATTATCAACCTTCAAAAAGATCAACTTTCTTCTCGATAAATCATTTCCGCTGCTGACAATGGTATCATCATTTTAAAGACCTTATGAATACTCCAAAAGAGAAAATCTTTTAACGACGAAAACAAAATATCTGCTAACTGTCAGCACTTTCATTCCGAATTCGAGAAGAAGAAACTTTTCCCAACTCCAATAATTCCAGAACACTTTCAGTTTCCAACTTTTTTCCTCATTTCCATAATATCTTAACATTAACCAACCAAACCGTATTCGGGTTCAAAAATAACAACCGAAGATGCTGACAAAGTTCTTCGCATCAAACGTGAGCCGCTTTTTGTTAGACGATCTCTTCTACGCCCTTTAACTTCTACTAGAATTTTAATGGGCGGAAAATTTCTTTCCAACTGTTTTCCCACCCCGCTTTTCCTTTAACCTATACACACACATACACCGTCTCAGGGAAGAACTTGAAAGAGAGGCATCCTTTTCCCGGACCGGAATTAAAACTTTGACGTCAAAGGGCATCTCGTAGGAATTTCAAATTCCCGGACGAAAATTGAACTACCTGCGGTTGGTCTTTCCCAGCAGTTTCCTTTCTCTTACCCCTTCACCCCGCCTTCCGATAAAACAATTCCGACGAGATTGCTCAAAACAGACGTCTAAATCGATTTCCTTTAATACTAATTTCCGTTTATGAAATTCTCAACATATAGGATCCAGCTCCGAGCTTTTTTACGAGGAAAATTTTGTAAACGAAATTTTGAAATTATTTAAAAGCGCGACGAACCGCAAATCGAAATTTCGCCAAATTACATTACCCGACGACAAAAGACTATATAGGATTTCGCAATACAGAACTCAGAAGCTGTTACTACACTGTCTTTCAGGTGCTTTGGTTCGCTTTTAAGCTCCCTCAAACACAAATCCTGATGAAATACTATACCCTCCAGCCGATAGACGGATGTAGATTAAAAATTTATACACAAAACGTAGTTTTAGAGTATTTTAAGAAAACCTAGACCATAATTTGATTTTTCTCTTTCGCTATTAATACTAAAAGACTCAAAACCATTAAAAATAACCCTTTTTTCCCTTCTTGCTGTCGCTACCCGTTTCAACCCATCCTTCTCTCATCGGCCTTTTTATATGCCCTTCAGGCGAGGGTAAACATTAGAAGAGGAAAAATCTGATTTAGGATCAAAGCTCTAAACTCTTTCTCCTCTCCGCCCCCGCTCTCTTTTGTAACTTTTACTCATTCTCATCCTTTCCTATCGTTCTTTTCTCTTCCTCCTCTTCCTCCTCTAACCATTCCTCTCCTTTTTCTCATCTCAACTTGTAGAATTTATTAGTTGTAGGATGAAAAAGAGAGAAAAGGAAAAGTTGGAAACCCGAAGGGAATTCAATTCGAGTGATCGTTGTCGCGTTATTCTACAAAAATAATTATTAAAAGAAGAAAAAAAAAATTTCTCCCACGCTCGACCTTTTTCTACAAATCTGTTCGATCTCTACGACAGACTTTTCCACGGGAAAAGAATGAACGTGATGGAACAAAGAAACAACAGGAAAAAGTATCGAGAAAATAATGAAGATATTTTCTAAGAAGAGGGAGAGAGTTTTCCACGTTGCTAAGGGATATGATTCTTTCATAATTATCCGAAGGCACCTATTCAACCGAACAACCCCTCTGCTAGAAAGTTCCATTTGAAGAAAGCTTCGAACAAAAATCCAAAGCTTTGGAGGAACAAGAGGAAAGGATTTGCGATTAATGAGAGCGTTGTTTAATGAAAAATTTTTCCTCCCAAAATAGAACTTTCGACGCATTCAAAAACCCTTCTGGTCTTCGGAACAAACTCAAATAAATGAAAACAGAGCTTTTGTAATTCGACTTAATCCCGACGATCCTCTTCCTGCTCCTGCCTACCTTTCCCATTCATACCCCCTCCAACCCCCAAAAAATCATTTTTCATTCACCACATTCAAACTAAGTCTCTTCCCACCTACACCCCACTCTCTCTCTCTAATTCGAGATATCCACATGAAACAACAATAAGCTCATAAATCACTTAGAATTGCGAAAATTAGGCCGATATCCCCCATCGGAAAAAACCTTTGAAGAATTTTCCTTCTGTGGAAAAGCTGATGATTTAAGTAAACAAAGCCGTTTCCAAGCGCATTCTTCTGGTGCTTTGTAACTTTAAGGGATGGAAAGGATGAGTGGGGGTTGGATTTGTAAATATGCATGCATTTATGATCTCTCTTTCCCGCTGTCGAACATTTTCCAGCTCCTTTCCCCAAAGCACCTGTTGAGAGAATTGAAAATGAAAAGTCGGCCTTTGTAACTTTTTTCATTTCAACTTTTGTTTCCGTAAATTAGTTTTCAAATTTTGATTTTATTCCCCCCCCCCGCCCACACAAAGTCCGAGGGGAAACACGGAGATAGTAATTATTTTTCTGTTTTATCTTCCTCCCTGAGAGAAATTTCATTGTTTGATGAGATATCAATCCTTTGAGATGAGGATTTGAAACAAAACCCCATTTTTAGCCGAATATTTTTGAAATAAGCTCTACATCAGTCAGCCCCCCCCAAAAACCGATTCGCCATCTTTCAGCCTGGCTCAAGATAGTTTCTAGTCTCTGTCAAACGATTCCTAGCATCTAAACTCTTAAATGGATAGAAAGGAACCCAACCCAACAGACGATCGTAAAGCTGACGAAATGTTACGACAGCGATTCGGATAACACAGGCTAAACGTTCTTCTACTTAAACCTAGAGTTTAGACGTCGGTCTTGACTACTGTTTCATTTGATAGTAAACAGGGCAATAAACCCGAAATCTGGGGGGAGGGGTGGGGTAACGACTACAAATAGTTTCCTCATATAACACTAACACACTATAACTTGCTTTTTACTTCTCGTAACTGTAACTCCTCCCTCCTTCCTCCCACTCACCCAATTCCAAGTTTTCATCTCCAAGATTTAATTTAGTTGGAATCGGGAACGAACGAAACAACAGAGAGAAAGAGAGACAATTTCAAAAGACAGTAAAACCACGACATCAAAAGCGATAAAGTTACACCGAAAGTCAGCTTTTGGATTAATACCAGCAGACCTTAAAGGCAACGGAAACGGGGATGCAGTCTTCTGTCAAAAGATTTCCCTTTGACGTTTCCGAAACCGACGAAAAAAACCGACCATCGAATTCACTGTCGGTTTCCAACAGTCAAAGCACCAATGAAGAATGAAATGTTCTCTAACCCCTTCCACCCCTATCATCCCAGAACGCCCAGACTAAAAGATATTTAATCTGATTTACCTTCTACCCTGCACGACAGAGTCTTACTAATTATAAACCGACCCAGGGGAAGGGGATGGATGGTGGAAGAGAGGTAGAAACAAATAGGGTAACAAACAGAACATCGTGTATGTGAGCCGAAACATCATTAATTCGGGAACTTTAAATGAGATCACGGGCCACGAGGAGAAATAATAAAATAACATCGAGCGGGAGATTCATAATGAACGAGTCACGACTTCTCCGACAGAAGACACTCAAAATACTGAAACCTAACAATCGAAACGTAACCTTTACAACAACACCCGACTGTTCGAGGTCTAAGAACTTCGAACCTCCCTGTTCCCATAATAACAACTTCTGCTTATGACCACGTTCTCGTGACGTCACACACGCTCCGTCCATTTAAAACCCTTTGGAACGCGGTTATCGATTACTAATTTCGTCTCAAGAAAATCAGTGACGTAGCCGGATAAAATATTCAACAACGATTTTCGCATTAGGTTCTCAACACCACCCCCCAAAACAAAACGCAACCCCCATCACAAGACAAAAACGTCATTTTCAATTTTGAGCGCCACCTTTAACTTTAATTCGTGGATTCAAAGTCAAATTTTAAAACAGGAAGAGAGAGAGAGAGGAGGAGAAAGAAATTTCTTATCGCTTCTGGTGAAACGTACGTATGGTTTTGACATCTTAGCATGGCTTCTAAAGGAAATAAATTCCCATACCAACTCAACAGGATGAAAAGCGGGTTGCTGCCTAGCCCAACAACTTTCTACAAAGAAACTGGCGGTAGGGAGAGATAAAGGAAACTGTTATTCAGTTATTAATACATCACAAGGTCTTAAGCAATTCGATTTTCAATAATATCAATTCCCGTTCAAACTGCTACCCGTCCCCAAGACATTAAATAGTAGGTTGACCGGTGGCCCTTAACCTCACAATCGGAGACAAGACGTAAGCCGATTTGGTCGGGATAGAAGACGAAACCAAAAAAGAAATTTTCAAGCAAGAGGAAAGAAGAAAGCTGGAGGGAAGAAACTTTAGGAGGATAAGAGAAAATTTCGGGGAAACTATTAAAACTGAGAAATGAAAATTGGAAAGACGGAAGATGATGATGTCTTCGCCAGATGTCCAAAGTTTTCAAGAATTTTCAATTCGGGTTCCTCTTCCCCGCTACACGTCCTCCCAACTTCAGTTAATGTTATTCAAACGGATGTTATTAACCGAGTTAATGAGGAGATAATATAACGTGTTAATCACATTTTTCTTTTTCGTTTAAATCAGTCCGTCGTGTAATTATTACAATACTACACCTCGGTTAACACGATCCGTAAGAAACAAAAATTTTAAGTCGTCATGGTTCGACAGGAAGGCCTACCATTTAAATTTTTTTTCCCTCTACAGTAGACATTATTTATTCTGATTAATTAACTAACTGAGAAACTTGGGAGAGTTCATATCCGCAATAAAGACACCCCACCCCCCTCTGTCTCGGGGCCCTGCTTTAACCAGTCATGTGTCACACTCAAATCCGCTTTGAAGTTCTTCTAAACACGTTTGAAATTCTTCTTCATTCCTCACCACTCACTCCACTTTCCTCATTGTCATCCTATAAAAGAACGACGCACGCTACTAGACGCTTCCTAGTCACGTGGCTGTAATGAAGTTACAGGACCGTTTCTACCGATAATTTTATCTACCATTAGTCAAAGGGATGGTATCACTTTAAGACAATTTCTCTTTGGCAAACTGACCAGAATCTTAACCTGGGGAAATGGCGGATGGATGTAGACAGACCGGCTCATATCTCCATTTTATTTTTTACCTATCTCTTGGGTTCTATATTTGTAATATTTTGGTGGATGAAGTGCAATGAATGAGTCGTAAATATTTTCCGGTTTTTCCTTAACGCAACATTTATCTGTACCAAAATAATTAAACGAAGTCCTCGTTTCACAAATAATTGGGGGTTTGGTATCTATTTCATAAATACTGCACACTTGTGTAGAGTTAGTCAGACTGGGTATCCTACAAATAAAATTATTTTTATAAATAAGAAGAGGAAGAGGGGCAGACCTAAGACAGAAGGCCCTGGAGCAAGAGGCAGGTGGAAAGTCGTGGGGATAGCTGAAAGTTCTAGCTTTAAATACAGATCACTGGCGAAGCTTCCTGGAGGACCTATACTCCGAGAAGGAGCGACAGGACATTAAATAACTCACGACACAGGCAACATGCCAGAAGAAGTAGGCAAACTCAATAAAAGTGCAAAAGAACAGAGAGAGAGAGAAGCGAACCATCAATAATTCAGGAAAAATCGATCCGTGAGAACACAGTAGCCGAAAAAATGAGGTCGCACAATAACAAAAACGAAAAGTAAAAAAACAGATAAAAGAGAATAATTAGCCATTTTGTTTTGAAAATTAGAAAAAAAATATCCGCCAGTAAAATTCAGAAGAGCAGTGGGAAAGTCAAAAAGGTAATTAAAGATATTGGTGGCAGTGCAACAGCAAAAACAAAAGCAATCGATGATGACATTAATATCCAAGTGTAGCAGAAAACGTTTTCGCATCATTCGACAAATTGACATTTGAATTAATGGAGAACAAAAAAACCGATAACCAATTATCCACAAAATCATTCAGGTCTCACCCACCAGCAGCATTAACGAGAAGAACAAACACAATATAGACAACATCAACGTCGATTCTCCCTCCCCGTCAGACTTGATAGCAAGGCAAATCGGGGTAAGAGGAGGGGGGGCCCAGAAAAAATAGAGCAACCTAACACTCTCAAATAGATCGAGGACCCGAGCTCGAAGCACCCGAGATGAGTTGTTATTGGTAAACAAGAACCCGTGTGTGTAATATTTAGTAATCGTATAATTAACCGATAGACCGAGACTAGAAACGAGATCTCGACAAGGCCGCGTTTAAGGAGGGGCAAACGAGCTATCACCGCCAGGCAACCCAATATAATCCAGCTCTTTTCATCGACATCCAAACACACGACCGACTGGATATACCTTCACCAGCCGGTGTTATGTAAAAGACGAAAGAAAAAAAAATATTCCGAGCGCCGTTTCTCACGAGTCCATGTTTAGCTTATTTACTTCTCTGCCACGTGGACTCCACGTTACGTCAAAGTGAATGCAAACTTGGCATTGAAACTGAACTAAAAACAAAGAAATCTCCAGAGAACCTTCTGGAATGAAAAAGGTAAAAAACCAAAGGAGGGAACAAAGCCTTTTTCGAAACTCTGGGAATTCAAAATTTCTAGAAAAACACTCAACTTGGACATTTTGAATATCTCAAATCCCCGATTCCCCCCCAAGCCTCCCAACTTTTGTCCAACCGCCTTATGTACCTATCGACTCGTTTACTATTCGAGGCACTCCCTCCTCGACTTCCAACTCAAATTAAGCAGCCAATTTGGCACGAACCCAATCCACTCTTATTTATTATACTAATAACATTCCAAAAACGCAATACGATATCCATAAATTTTATATTTTTTGGCGGTCGATATTATATTTCAATAATGAAAATGTTGGCGGATCCATTTCCGGTATTACCATCTTTAACACGGACACTCAAAATCATGGGTGTCCAACCTGGCAGCGGAAACCCATTCTCACCGATTTATATATTATTGCCGCGTTTAAGATAAACACAGCACACACGCCACCAATTATAAGTGTATACAAGTATAATAAACATATATAACAACGCGATAAAGAATTTTTATTCATTTAATCCAAATATTAAACTAATTCTGATTTGCAATAATCCAAAATTAAATTTTATGTCGAGATGAGGTTGTACCTGCATCAGGCACCACGGGACATGTGTAAACAATAAACCGACACACGTTTCAATCATTAGCTTCAGGTTTTGAGCATGTTTCCAGGGTTTTCAATAAACTCCCAACGTGTGTACCTTGAACCTGGAATTTTTTTTTTTTGTTTCCTCAGACATACCTCATGAATTTTGTATAGCACTCGAAAGGAGATGTCTTTTGTAAGGCTGGAATAAACACATCGTATTTTTGGAATAAGTTGTGCTGCACGGAAGGTTGTTCGGTTTATACTTCATTAGTAACCGATCTCCATTTTATTTCATGACTTCCTGCTGATAGATGGGTTCTGACTATATCATAGCAACCAAAACCTTAACAAGACAGGGTAGCTATTTCCGGTTTTGTGGTTATTTAATGAGTTCAGTCTTTTTTCAAATTGTGAAAGCTCTCCACATACTTCCAAGTTCAGAACACCCTGTAGGCCTACACACTACATTTTATAAGCTACCCTACATATTCTGTGCTACCCAAAACACTTCATCATCCTCCGACAAGACCAAAACCCAAAGAAACCCAACACATCGAACACCGTTGCTCCAAACCCAGCCAAAATTCTTTTCGTCACAAGATACGGCTCTCATTTCGCAATCCCGACAGAAAAACTCCCAACAGAGTCATTAACAATAAGAATCCCTTTCCAAAAACTTAGTCTTTCATCTTTTATTAAATCGTTTCCTCAGGAAGGGAGAGAGAAACCGCCGAACCGATGACAAATTTCACGTCAAAACTTATAACAGTTACAACTTCTTCCTCATATTTCTTGTTCTTCTTCTCCTTCAAGCACACAATTCCAGGTAACACACTAACAACAAAAGACAGAAACCATCCCCCCACCCCAAAACCGACATTTTCTTTATTTACTTCGGTAGTGCTTTCGAATTTGTATCCAAAAAAGCGCGGAAAAACGTCCCCAGACGCCTGCTCTCTCTCTCTACTAATTGTTTCTCCTGCGTTTGCTTACTCTTGCTTATTAATTATTCAAACTTCACAACTTCACAATCTCAAAAAGGAAAAACAAATTCCAGAGATGAGAAAGAAATCCCCCCAGGGATGAGTAAAAAAAAAAAGAAAAAACCGGAAACGAACGCATCCGACCGTGTCCGAATTTGAACATACTTTCCTGTTTGTATTTCTCTCTCCCAATCATCATCATTATCCTATTCCTTTTCGAAAAGCCCAGTGCTGAGCTTTAACTAAAGACTCACCCAGCAAGAATCACCCTGTACACAAAGATCAGACTACGACAGGAGCCTGAGGGGAGGAGGGGTAGATGAAAAAAACAAATAAAAAAAACCTTTTATGTTTTCAAAAAAAAATGGAAATTTTCCTTGAGGGACCGCTAAAACCGGATGAGAGAAAGAAAACCGGAAATTGTTTACATGAATTTCAAAAAGGAGAGAGAGAGAGGCTTTGGGACGAAGGGTTTACCATAGCATCTTGGCTCATAAATTAGAAAACCGAGAGCTGTGAGACTGAGAGCGTGATAATGAAAACTAACATCTCCCAGAGTGACATCATTTGGGGACCTTCTTAATGAAAAGTAAACGGTATTAAACCGCGTGAAGTGTGGTCATACTGCTGACAGCCAAAATGAAAGATTTAAACCGCTGAATTTTTTATCGAAGGTTCAATTTACTTTAGAACGGCTGTCGATGAAGTATGAAAGCACGACGTGGAAGGGAAAAACCGGAAATTAAAAGATCTTCATGTCAAACAAATGTTTCACGAATTTATTCAAACTCATTCCAAAAATAATGCACACTCTTAATGCAGAACTCATTTCCATAAATGATGCACACTTGATTGAGGGATTTATATCAAACGTGAGGTATGATTTAGAGTCAACATTGGAAGAACGATACTCACTTCGATAGAGAGCTCAGTCCAGAAAAGAAGAGATCGTACCATTAATTAAACTAATTAAAAATGGTGCATCATTACTAATTAGTATTCCAATTAATTGTGCTTTAGTTATGAGTTTGATTTTTCTTTCAAGTGTGCTTTTGGTAGTACACATTGCTACTCGATTGGCAGTTATTGCGTTCAAGAGTATTCGGTACTTTTCTAACTCTGATTTACCTGTCAAATATATTCTACTCAAAAGTGTGCAGGATTTTTGGAGTAAAGTAGACGCCAACATCGGCGAATTTCTTGATAAATGAAATCGCAAATATATAACAAGCGTGCATTACTTATGAAATGAGTTATTATTACATTTCTATTTATTTATTTATTAAACAAATCTTCATGAAGCACTAGAGAGTGAGATCCGGCACTTTCAGAAATGGGGAAGAAAATAAAGAAAGAGAGGACAAGCTAAAGGAAAAGAAAAAGAAAAAGGTGGAGATGATAGAGAAGAAAATGAGGAAAACAAAAAGAGAATAAAAAAGACTGGAGAGGAGAAAGAAGAGCAAAAAAGGAAGAAAAAGCATTGAAGGGAGATTAGGGAACAGAAAAAGGGAAAAGGGCAAAATGAGAAAAGAGAAACTGTTGAAGAGAAGAAAAATTAGCGTAAAGAGCCAAAGAAATAGAAAAGAGAAAAACGATGGAGCAGAAAGAAGAGAATATTAAAAACAGAAAGGAGTAGTCGAAACAAATAGAGAAAGAAGAGAGGTGGAAAGAGTAGAAAGGAGAGAGGAGTTAGGGGATGCAAAAGGGTAAAAAGAAGAAAGGGGCTGAAAATATATTGGGAAAAGGAAAGAAAGTAAGAGGAGCCGTATGAAAGGAATAGTTTGGATGGAGAAGATGAAAAAGAGGCGGTGAAAGGGGGCAAGATAACAACATAAACAATTAAAACTCTGCCCCGTCCGTCTCGATAGACTGAAAAAAAAATTCTTAATTAAAACATTTCTGATTCTATTTTCTAGCTCACTTCATCTCAAAGCTTCAGGAAACTTGACAGCGTAAGAAAATTCGGAAATGAGAGACGGACGACAGGAGACTATTTCCCCTTAATTTCACGACATAGAAACTTTCAAACACAATCGCCTCATCTGAGACAATGAGAGGAAGTGTATACAATGTTTATAATATCACTAAAGTACCCAGATAATTTTAACCCATCTTCTAAAATCAAACCAAAAATTTTTGGGGGTTAGAGGCCCAGTCAAGAAAACACAATTTCCTTTGACTTGACACACTGGAACTCCACATATATACCCTCTCAAAATTGGCAGACGTGTACCATCCCACCCACTCCTCTGAATTCAAAAAACACCTAATTTTCCAAGAGAACACAAACCTCTTTCACTTCCAGAAGTAATTTTTGTCAAAAGGACCTAATTTATTCGTGCAAAAGTTTTGAAAGACATACTCAAATCACTTTTGGCGCCAAATTTTTACTCCTCATCCGACCCCCAAAACACAAATATCAACACGAACACCTCACATAACCAGAAAGCTCGATATTGACACTGCTCTCGGCGACAGTGCCAAATAATTAATCACCCGACGACTTCTTTCCCAACCTACGACACTTATCATTTGATAAGAAATCTGAGTGACAAAACAAAACATTTTTGAAATTCCTTTTTTGACCACAGTTCATCTTCCTCCTCCTCCTCCTACCAGCAATTTCTTTATAGATTTTAGCAAAAAGACAAATCAAATCTTAAAGATCTCAGGAAGTCATCACAGCCAACATTCGTTCTCTAAAAGGAATCAGATACCAAAGTGAATGGAAATGTAGTCCAGACAACTCGTCTGGGACGACTCGCTGAGAGAGAGAGATAACATTTCGAATGAATGAGATTTACAAAATAATGTTTTTGACAGACTTTGAATCAAGAACTTTCACCCAAAGCCTTTTAAAAAAAGGTGAGAGAGAAAAGGCTGTAAGGTAAAACCTTCACGTAACTCACATCAAAAGCTTGTTTGGAGTGGGGGTGGGAGGGGTTGTAATGCTATGGCGACCACGACAGCTTCTTCTGCTGAAAATCCGACAGCAAAATAAAGCTAAAACAAAGACCAGTCTCTCCCTCGGAAGAACAAAGAAGAAAAAAATTTCTGCTGTGAAAGTCCAGCGTAGGATGGTAAAAGGAAACGGGACACCATATTAAGTGAATTAGATGGGGTGGAAATTCAGTCCCGTATTTCATTAAAACCTGTCGCCTATGTTGCTTCTCACACCACCCCGTATCTACCCAGCCTCCTCTCTCTCTCTCTCATCTCCCTTTTGCAGTACAAAGCAAGAGACCCGATGCTGTGATTTTCCGCTTTATTTATCTTTTTTATCCAAAAACATTTTCACGCTTCCCTAATTAATGTCCGATTTTATTCTTCTTTTAATAAACTAGGTACATAAAAATATTAAAATTGCTGCTGTTCCAAATGCATCCTTCTCCCCAGAGGCTATCAGACATCGGAGCATTACGTCTCACCTTCCCATCTTCTTCGGTTTTCGAAACTAATTTATTTTCCCGACGCAAATTACTTCCCTCTGGGGGAAGGGGTTTAGGGGTAGAAAAGGCTTATCTCGAAAGTAATTTAAGTTATACTTCACCTACCATTGGAATCATCGCTGTTGGACCGGGAGATTTCTCTCCACCTTCATTCTTTCAATCTAATTTCGATTTCCGAAACAGTTTCTCTCTCCTCACCGTCATCTCCATACTCCTGAGAGCTTGGGGAGGAAATGACTCAGCAAAACTTCCCTTCTGATGAATTTTTTATACCGACAACAATCTCTTCACCTTTTTATTTCAATCTCTCCTTTTCGTGCATCAACACACCAACCAATCAACCGTAAAGTTTGTCAACTTTCAACAGCGAAATGAGATTAAACAAAAATCCGATCAGTTAGACGGTAATCCGTTCTTAATCCGCTACTGAGCCTTTAAAAAAAAGTTTTCTCCTTAAACTCTCTGTCTCTCCGTTCATTCACGGCGAGAGATTGAATGGAAACACACACACAAAAAAAAAATCTTTCAGGCTCATTTTCAAACTTGTACCACCCAAACAATAGCAGAGTAAGACAGAGAGAGAGAACAACAGACAGAGAAGATCAAAACAAACAAAAACAAAACAGAGAACATCTCAGCCATGTTTCTTTTAATTCTTAAAACCGTGGAGAGTGTACCAGAGTCGGAATCCCGTGAACCGAAAACCGTTATCGAAGAAGAGTGAATTAAGTTACAGAGAGAGAGAGAGAGGAGGAAGAACTAAAGAAAGAGAGAGAGAGAGAGAGAGAGAAGTTCTTAAATGAAAAAAAGGAAAAAGTGCGGTCAATGACAAGAGAATTCGCCCAATCATAAATTAACAACGCGAGAACCGAGTTACTTACTTTCGAAGCGGTGTTCTTCTATATAATTCCCATTGTTAAATTTTACGCATCAGTCCTTACTAATTGAAAATACAACTCGGTTGTGAATTCTTTTGTTGGAATAATTTCTAGAGCAGTAGCGGTTCTAGGTAGCGGAAAAATTCCCACGCCCAATAAAAATACCAAAAAAAAAATTTTTTTATGACAAAAAATTCGATTTCATTCAAATAAAACGAACACAACACAGATAACAACATCAAAAGTGAACAAAAAAACTTTTTCGATCTTTCAATCAAATCCGAGAACAATTCATCCCATTTTTTTTTTTTTTTATAAATAGCAAGTCGTCTGAGTCGTCACAAAGGAAATCAATCAAAGAGGAGAAAAACGACGAAAAAAGCTTTTGAAAAAGGCCACAACGCGGGCGTATAAAGCTTGGAGGAGGAGGAGGACGACGACGAAAAAAGGGAAAAGGCGACGTATTAAAGGAGAAATCATTCAATCTCGCTTCTCTCTTTCCCAAAGTAAGTCAGTAATTTAATTAACTTTTGATTGAGATCATTATAAGTGGTGAATAGATGCACCCACCACCTTTCTACTCCCATTCGAAGGGAAATAGAGAGAGAGAGAACGGCAGTTCCGACGACAAAATCATTTTCCTTCCATTTCCCGAGTCGAGAGATTTTGGAAAATTGTATTGATCGCTCCCTCCGACTTCTCCTCTCAACACTTTTACAAAACTAATGTAGATGTCGATTAACGAGATCATCTTTTATATACAAGAGAAAAGGTTGGAGGGAAGAAATCAAGTTTTGAAAGTTTTACAAAGCTCTTCCCGACCCAACTCAACCCCGAGGTCTTTTTTTTCCTCCCGAAACTCAATTAATTCCAAACAAAACGTTTTGAAACTCAAAAAAGGAACCGGAAGTCATGTTTTAAAATCTTCGACAATGGAACGAATCACTCAGGGCAGATGCCGGACATTTTTGGGGTCGTTCTAAAGACGAGTGAGAGTAGCTCAACAAACAAAATTTTTTTTATGAAAATTTCCATTGAAAAGTTGAACATCGAATACCAAAGAGCTTTGAGGGAACCAAAAAACTTCGGTCAAACTCATAAAAGTTGAAACTTTTAACAGTCGAAGAATGCGGTGATGGGTAGATGACATCGGACGGAGGTCCTTGGGATGTGGTTGCTGTCTTCTTGGCCTTGCTTTTTCTGTTTTCCTCCTTCTTACACATTCCTCATTCTCTTCCACAACCGAGCTTATAAAATATCCTTCAGTCAGGTTTACATAAAATACTTCTTCAAAGACTCGGAAGTAGAAACGCCAACCCTCGCCAACGTCATAGGTCACAACCTATCAACCTAAGAACTCTTCCTCGTTTAAACAAGTCAAAACTTCCGGAAATGCGAACACTTTTCAACAATCACTCCTCGACTCTCCGGGTTTAGATCTTCATTTCCTTTTTGAGTAAAGCTAGGCACTCAGACAGAAAGAGAATGGCCGCTTTAGAAGGTAGAACTTACTCGAGGATATCTCTTTAATCCGACAATTACCTCAGATTTTAATCTCATTTCGTTTATATAAGACCCAACTTTCCAACATGTGAATTGTTCTTCGGCATCACCATTGCCAAAAAAAATTTTTTTTAACATCCCATTTCCGGTGCAAGCTGTAAACAAAAGATCAAAGAAAAAAAGCTCGAATCCAATTTGACCATCTCGAGCTGCAACCAGAAACAAAAAAAAAATTCGTCATCACTTTTAATTCGTCTCGCTTTTTATTCTTCTTGTAATTGGCGTGAAAGTTTTCGTCTTGTTCATGACAAAAAAAAGAAGAAGAAATAAGGCAGATGGATTTTGATGCAAACGACGAGGAAAAAACCAGGAAACAAAACCGGAAAACGAATCTCTGAGATCAATTCCTAGAAAAATCTCGTCGGAGCCTTTTGAATACTGGAAATGTGAATCCAATTATGGTTGCTGTTCTGTACCTCGTTATCTCGAGTGTTCCAGAAACAATATCCATGGTACTAGGAAGTGGTGGTGGGAAACCTCAAACAAAAACGCTTTCGAGAAAGAATAACACCAAGTACCACCTTGCTAAGGAAAAGATCTCAACTCGACTTGTCTATAGGTCTAGGTACAGGGTGTTATCTGGTTTGTTAGAGCTTTTCCTTCCTTTTTGTCTCAAATTCAAAAGAGAACAAGCTAGGAAAGATATTAAGGACTTGGTCTGGCATTATATCTAGGGAACAGACTAGTTTCTTAACCCCGGGAATTGGATAACGGATGTGTTTGAAGAGAATAGGATAAGATATAGTGTAAAGAATAGAATAAAATAGAAAAGAAGAAAGATGGTCTCCTACCTTAGTAGAGAGGAGAAGCTAGAAAACTAACCAACAAGTAATCGACTTCCGGGTGATACAACACATTAGAGACCAACAAACCATCTCAGAGTGGTAAAACAATATTTGGAAGTGTTACTAAAACTATCAAGAATATTGCTTGGGGAGCAATGCTCAAAAATTCGGATGCGAGACCTCTATTATACCAAAACAATCTGCCAAACTTCTCAACGAACCATTTCTAATAACAACCAACATCCATAAGGCACACTAGACACGGATCTGAGAAACGCAACCTATTTCAACAAAGGCCACAAACCCATAAATCCTCAAAGCTTTCAACAACCCCCCTCCCAAAAAACAGATCCTCAAACCTGGCATCGATGCCTGATTATTATTTCCATGACTTTAATACCTCCTTGGGTACAGGTACGATCCCATGTCATCATTCTCCTGACTTTGATTTAATAAACTGTTGCCAAGATGGGAATCAAACATGTGACATATCGCTAACCATACTAACATCTTAATAGCCTTCTTATTAGGCCTAATTAGATAATTATTTATTTATTAACTCATCTTAAAAATATAATATATAATAATTAACTATGAGAAACAAAACTCAAAACACAAATTTTTAAGTTGGGGAAAACGACATCACATCCTGACAATTTAATTCCACGAAAAAGCTCAAATTGCTTTTAATTTAGAAAATAAATTTCCCCAAATTTCCAGGGAAACAAAATAAATAAATAAATAAACAAATTAATTTTTTTATCAAAAACCTCACCCTAGCAAAGATCTTAGAGGTTCTAAATAAAAAAAGTGAAAACGTAAAGGGCAAGTGAAAATTCCCTGTTTCTGGAAAATCCGAAATTACCGTTAAATTGTTTTTCCCTCAGAAAATTTCCCTCTCCTCTACTCCCCTGCCTCTCGCTTTTGGTTTTAGTTCTCCTTTCCAGAGAATTTTACGTAATTTTTCCTGATGTTTATTTACCCAGAATTTTCTAAAAAGGAAAAATTTTCCTACCAAAAGGCAGGGGAAGCAGAAAACTTGGCCTCGGGGGGCCGAGAGAATTTTCAAGTCCGATGAGTTTAACTTCCTCCCTCTCGGTTAGCGAAAAGCCTTCTGGAAACTTCCGTTCAACGTCACTTTTCCACGAAAAACAGTTGCCAACTTTGATGTAAAAATTCATTCGCGCTCATTTTGTGCTTTTTTCCCTCCTCCTTTCCCGGCTGCAACTGGCAGCCAAAATCCGAGATCCTTTCTCCAGCTAACCCCCACCAATTCCACCTCCCACTTTCAAGAAACTTTCGTCTGAGTAAACAAAAGATGGGTTACACGTGCGGTTAGCCTGGAACGGTTTTTGAGTCTTAACCCAAGACGACCCAAATTTGGGATTCTGTTTGAATTTAAACGTTGGCAAACCTTTTCATGACTCTCAGCGTCAAGTCTCCTACTTTCGAGGTAAAAACTCCCAACCCAACCATAATCAGCATGTGTTTCGGCAAACAGGGAGACAGACAATAAGCTTTGCCAAAAAGATAAAAATGGACCGTGAAAAACCTGAAACGGGACAAACCAGTACGAGGACGACGAGACACCAAACCGACCTTAGGAAAAAAATTTTTTTTAATAATAATGAATAAGAGTTGGCACATGTTACATATTTGAAGAGAAATTTCCAGAATAAATACTCAAAATTGAAATGGAAATGAGAACAAAGAAAAAAAAAGCCACAGCCCTGGGCCGGAGGTGCCACCCCTGCCCTCAAATGAATTATTGCCCAAAATACTATATAACAACTGGGCAGAGGAGTACGACGAAGAAGACGGAGCCGAAACAAAAAAATCAAACCGAATGCCAAGTCGTTTTACAATTTAAGAATCCTCTCATTGGAAGGAAACCTAAATTGTTTCAATAAAACACAGCGAGTCCGCAAACCCCGTGTTTATCTTACGTCGCGACGACTCTTAAAGGGAATTTTATTACGTGATTTCTATTTCGAGTTTAAATGACTTCGTACTTCATGCTTCGATTACGAACGAACTCGTTTACACTTTGAGAGACCATCAAGAGAGAGAATTCATTCACTTTGCAAACTTTCACATGTTACCTTCAGACGTTCGCGTAATTTTTTATTTAATCGCACGTTCGCGTATGTGTTTGGGCAATAACCTCTCTCAGCTCCATCGGTTTATTCCCTCCCCTCCCCCCCATATCTACAGACTCTTTTTCTAGTCCCACGTGACAAAGCACCTTTTTAAGCGAAAATTGCCTCAGGTCAAAACGCCACACCGTCCTCCTATGAAAGATTCTTGAAATCCGCAGAAACTTGTTGCCGACTTCCCGGCCCGTTCGGATTGAATGACAGGAGGTCGGATTCTCTCGACGCAACACACACACTCGCACATCTGAGACCGTAATTTGAGATAAGAGTGCCGCGAGATGTGTCAGACCATGAGCCTCGTCAACCAAAATAATTCCTCCTCTCCATTTTGGTTAAGTCAATCAAGTACTCTGGTCCTCTACCTTTTCAACAACAACTTTTATTATGACCATAATGAAAATTTTGCTGTGGTTGGGATCTGCCCATTTGCAAAGAGCTTTCCTGATGTCCAGTGACCAAGAATCAAACACAACCGCAACCGAGTAAACAGACCTTCTCAGTTTTGAATTTCCTGTCGCAAAATTTGTGACTTCCACCACTCCGTGACTGTTTCCTCAAAATCGATTCAAAAAAAGGTGTTTTGCTTATGAATACAATCCCGGGGGAACCGGAAGATGTTCAGGTTGACAGAAATTTAATGCCGAATTCCGTTTTATAACATGATTCGTCAATTAAGTTAGCCGACGAATGCAAAATAACGATTTTCGCTTCGTCACATTCAAGTGAAATTTAAATTAAGATGAATTTAATTACCTCCGTCGTCGGTGTCGGATTAAAGAAATTTATGCCTTGGGCCCTAACACTATTTTTCTTTTTTTTATCCCACCTATCCAGGACACCATTTTTAACAAGAGCCCTGGGTAAACGAACCTCGCGGGGTTTCTTCCTCGATTCCTCGGACACGCCCTGACTTTAATTTTTTAATTTAACAACTTAATTCCGTATGATTGGTCAGCGGTTGGTCTTGTTGCCTATGTCGAAAGTTTGAACTTCCCGATTCGAACACTTGACTCGTCTTCCCTTTTTTTCTTTTTGGGGATTTGTAATTGCTGACTCGAGATTAGCATAATATCATCAACAGCCGTCGTCCAACAGTTCTCTGCTTAGTCAAAATAATCGGCCATTTCTTCAACAACTATCTTTCCTACAGAATTCTTTCAGACCGCAGAAATTTTTGAGAGAAAATAAAATAAAATGTTTTTCAAAGTTTCTCTCTCTCTCTCTCTCTTCTTCTTGTTCTTCCCTTCTTAACTGTCAAACCCAGTTTCCAAACTTTTAGTAAATAACTTCTGCTGGAAGAAAAACACCAAATTTTCAACCCCTGAGTAACTCCACGGGAAGGTTAATTATGGATCTTAAGAATACGTAGTGAGAAGCGACCCGGTCAACGACCTGTATCCAAGACAAACAAGCCTAATGAAAAATCCTTCCAGAGCCCTGTGCACATAATTTAAATTTTCCTGTGACGTCAGGCCCTAATTAGAGCAGCAAGAACTAACAAAAAACTCGTTTGTAAATAGAAACTCTTCAAGTAATGAAAGTAAATTTTTACGCTCGAGTCCGTTTTTAAGTGAATAATATCTCCTCCACACCCCCACCGCCGCCACCACCACAACCCTCCGCCCCTGAGCAAGCCCCCGCTTCAATGAAATCTGAATTCAATTACTTTGACGGTTAATCCAAGCTCTAAATTGCTTTCCGGGGGTGAAAACACTCTGTTTTCTTGCCAAAGGAGACGTACACCGGACCTCTCCTCAGCTTCCGAGCATTCCATCGCGGAAAAGACAACTTCGAACCAACCCCAAAGGCAAACAAACCGCAGGATGACTCTACCACCACCCTAAACCCGGTTTTATTGAACCATTTCGATCCAACACACATACAAATCCCGAATGAATTCAAATCGCCCTCAAGTAAGGCGGCTTCTTCCTACATCGCTGCTTTTCCAAAAATCGAAATGATCCCTCAAAGAAACCGGAAATGATCCTTTCAAACAGGGTAAAGAGATTAACAACATCCGCAAGTTCTGACGGATTAGTGGTGGCTTAATGAGACGAACATAACTCGGAATTGGTTTCCAAGACTCAAAAAGGGTCCTTTATCTAGAGAACCAAGATATCCACAATGAACAAACAATACTTGTAACAGAAGATTACAGATGAGACAGGGAAACCCGACTCCCGAGGATTTCGTAATTATCTATTAAAGAAAAAATAAAAAAAATTTCTCGTCATTATCTACGAGTCGAAAATGCGTTTTTAATTGAACTATTGAGATCTAGTCAAGATGCCTTTTCTTTTTCTCTCGAAAGTTATTCAACGAAATGCCCCCAATCACTCTCCATCTCTTATCTGGACCCCGCGATTGCCACATTTGTTTACGTTCCAACTGGATGCTTTTCGTTACCAGCTATAAGCACGTAAATAACCTGACTCGAAAAACAAAACAAAAAGTTCCTGCTGAACACAAACACCAACCAAAAACGGTCTCTAACGACAAAATACCGACTCATTCACCCCCTTCAACCCCTAAACCTAAAATCACCTCCGCTTAAATGAAAACCGATAAAACCAAAAAAACCGAGCCGTTTTTAATTTGTTGCTTTCACGCCCGCAGGATAGCTTTGCTGATCCCGTCCACATATCCTTTTCATCCCCCTCACTCCTACATCGCCCCCAAAAACTTTCCTTCTGTCGAAATAGGGGTGGTTCGTAATAGAGCTTCTAAAAATAAATGACTGATTAAGTTAAAATTGCTTTTTGACTCCCACTCCAGCCTCTGCGCGAGCTTTCATTCAAAATTAGACTTTCGAAACACTTTCATCTTGTCGCTTGCCGGTTTTTTCAGGTTTTTCGCTTTTCCCCCCATTTTGAAACTACGAATCATTTCGACCATTTTCTTCTCCCTCTTCCATCAAATTAGATTCTCTTTGAATTAGTGTTCAAGTCTCCTCAGACATCTCTTCAACTCTTCTCTTCTGCTTCCCCGACTTTTTTTTTCCTTAACCCACTTCAGATTTTTTAAATTCCTAAGCTAACGCCACTCTTCATCCCTTCTTAACGATCAATCACCCGTACAAAACCAACATCTTTGTTTTCAAAACTTTTCCTTCAGTCTTTGATGAAAATTCTGAGACTTTCGAACTAACTGACGTACATGGTGTTGCTGTTTCTTCCTTCTCTCCTCCTGCCTCCTTCCCCAAAGCTTTCTCTATTGGTAACATCTTCAACATGTCAAAGAGTCGAAAGCACACAATTCAGACAAGTGCATGTAACACGATCACTTAACTCAAAGCTCGGTAGTGGTCTCTGTGAGGACCACGTGTTCCCTTCCATGAGGATTGGTCAGGAATTTAAGGGAATCCCCTTCCATCCAGACTAACTCCTATTAAAACCATCAATCATTTCATTAACCTCTTGATCTTGGTTGAGGAATCACTGAGTTCTTGTGTCTTAGAACGAAGAACCCTTCCGAGGTGAAGGGTATTCAGTTTAGTGTGACACAACACGTCAGCTAACACAACCGGATATGGCTGGAATAAACGACTTTCTAAGAATTGCACAATGAGTTCTGTAGTATTGAAGTATGATCTCATACCGCAAGTTGACACTCCTTTCAAGAAACAAGTCTCTAGAAACCCGGATGGTACCTACAGGTACTTCCGCTAACCACAAAAAGCAATTACTTCCTACACACCCCTAATATCCAAGACAGGGTTGAAGTAAGAAGAGTCAATTAGTGGAGACACCTACTCTCTACCATTTTCAACATGGAATTAAGTATTCTAGGACACCGATGACTCTAAAAAATTTTTCTTTCACCACATCCCCACCACACTTCTCTTCCTCCCTTCTCCACCAACCCCTCAACCGCCTACTTTAAATGCACCCTTAAACGTAACCAAGCTAAACAGTCTCAAAGTTAGCTTCTGATACTGCAACACATCAAAAAAAATCTGAGTTCAATCCTCCACAACCTCTTCCACCACATCAACCACCAAACCACAATCCACACCCCCATCTTAACTAAACAACAGCCAAGTTTCCGCTCTGAGACTACAAGCACCCAAATAAAAATTTCTCGACACCAGTTTCCCGTCATCAAATCGATTCTTTATTAGTTGGAGTCTCGTCTCCAGGGTGGTGAAGTTTCTATTCACCACTACATCAACCTCTTTAACGACAACCCACACCTGAAACTTAGTTTATGACACTACAACACCTTTAAAAAAATTTTACCAATAGTTTCACATCAATTTCCTTACCTTTTTAGATGAAGTTTCGTCTCCTGAGTGAAGGTTCTTTTACATCAACCATTCTAACTACAACCTACAAATATCTCACTACTACTCAAATGAATATTCTTTACCCTTAATTTGATATCAGTTTATAAGCTACAGGTCCTTTTCAGAGTGAAGGCTCTTCATTTACGATCTTTTAAACCATCAGTCTCTCATACACACACACTACCTAACACTACAAAACACACAACTACTTGAATAAAGTATTGTATTTCACAACTTTATCATTAATCTGTGAGCTTTGTTAGTTGTAGTTCTCTATCCCGAAAACCTCCACCTTTTTTTCTCTGTATTATCTAACTACAACCATAACTTAAAGTTATTTTTGACACTACAACTCCATAAAATTCTCCATAATTACTGTTAAACCGATTTCCCATTCTTCAGAGTCAATGCTCTTCAATTTTTATCATGTAAACCATCCAACTACAATACACCGAATCCTGATACTACAAGAACCCAATACAGCACAACTACTTTTCCAAAATAATTTATTTCAAACCATTAATTTGTGACGAAATAAAAATCCTCAGCAAAAAATTTCATCCCTGACCCACTACTGATTTGTGAGCTGTCCTACTCATTAATCTGAGGGCTTTGTTAGTTGTAGTCCTCTATCTTCACCCTTTTTCTCTGTTTCGTCTAACTATCCATAACTAAAACTCATTTTTGACACTACAACTCAATAAAATTCTCGGGGAACCGATTTCCCATTCCCCAGAGTAAAGGTTCTTCAATTTCCCTCATTTAAACCATCAAACTACAATACACACACAATACACTGATCCCTGACACTACAAAAACACGACACATCACAACTACTTCTCCTAAATAATTTATTTCATAACTCTCATCATCAATCTATGAGCTTTAGCTCTCTCTCGAGTAAATCTTCCTTCTTTTCCACTAAATCAACCTTCGAACTACAGCCTACAACTAAACATTGCTTTCTCACACTACAGAAACTCTCCATCACTACTTTCACACCCATTACTCATTCTCCATAACCTGTAGATCTGTTTCCAGTTTAACGCTCTTCACTCATCCAACCATACAACTACACCAAACACTCCAACATGAGTCTCTAACACTACAACAAACTTTCTTTTACAACCTCACCAACAACTCACCTCTTTCCTGAGTAAATGAACACTTCTTCACCACCACACCAACCACTAAACTACAAATCTAATCCAAATCTAAACATTTGTTTGTGACTCAATATAAATCTTCAGCAGAAAAAACGTTCACCCCCGACCCACCTCCAATTTGTGAGCTTTCTTAGCTATAACCTCCCGGGAGTAAGGGTTACCTCTCCTTTTCTACCACAGCACCACCAAACTAACTACTAACTTCCTCCAAGACAAAAATAAAAATTTATGGCGAAGGATTACGTAGGATTCGATTTATAGCTCTTTAATTGGACGCTGTGAAAACGGAAGAAGACAACGACGACGAAGGGAGAAACAAAGGTTCGAAAGAAAAACTCGAGTCTAAAAAAAAGACTCTGAACAAAATAAAAGAAAAACACGTTAAAACAGAGATGTCATTAACAAAAAGAAAGAAAAAAGAAGAAGAAGATAAGATGAAATTACCGTTTTAAAAAACATTTGAAAAATCGCCGGACAAAAAAACAAAACACAAAACCATGCTTGACTTACCTGAAAACACTTCTTCTTCCATTATCGTACTAAGCAGACCATGAATTTCATTCTACGAGCAACGAGTGAGAGAAAAAATTCTTTTTTGTGTTTTGTTTCATTGCTCTCTCTCACATCTAAAAAATTCATTTGAGGGAAAGGGTGGGAAGTAAAAGTCAAAAAAATCTCTCCACGTGATGAGAAGGAGAGAGGAAGGAAAAGGACAAAAACATGGAGGCGGCGGGAGAGAGAGAAAGTAAGCGAAAGGGTAGAGAGAGTATGGAGAAGCCGAAAGGAGAGAGAGTGAGGGGTGACAAAAGCTCTCAAAAGCTCGACTGCACATGCTTCACGCTTTTGGATTTGTTTTTATCAATAGGACCCGATTCAATTATATGTCACGAAATTTATATTTACGACAGAAACTCCTTCTCCTCTCATTTCCACGAGAATAAATACGAAATGAAAGGGACAAAGAACGTGGTTCCATCACCATATTCATGTAAATCCATAACGCTTAGTTCGAGGAGGAACAAATAAAGAAGTCGATTCAGGACGAGATTAGAAAGAAAATGAAAAAAGCGATCCTTCATTTGAATATTTACGGATCAAAGTCCTAAAACGAGCGAGCGAGCTAGAGCGGAAGTCTGTTGCAAAAGGAAAGAAACAAAACAAACAACAAAAACGAAAATGATTACTTACCACGAAACAAGTCGAAATCGTGCGTTAATCTAACCGTCCATGATGGAAAAATAAAAACGCGGACCGGGGAGATACGCAAACGTATTCACCGACTCGAACGCACGCGTTACGCACTCGTACGAACGTCCCGAATTCACTGAAACATATCAAAACGAACGGGAACGCGATTATTTATTGGAAAAATGAAAATTCTCCTGACAACACTTGAAAATAATTCCGAGACGAAAGGAACGAGATCCTTCTCCTTCGGAACTCGACTCAGAACAAATGGAAAAATCAGAGGTTTTACTTAACTCAGGCGTTCTTCCGCTTCCGTCACGTAAAAAGACTCAAATCACCGCCGGCTCTTCACACATCTCCCACTTCTTATTACGTTTCATTTGATTAGAGACGTAAAAAGACTAATCCCGGATGGTGGTTTCACGGTATGAGTTCCAGGTTCTTTGATCGATGTTACGAACCCTTCACTACGCAAACTCCGCCTAAACCAATCAGATTATTTTATTGCATTGACGTCACAGAGTTTATTTGGGGAAAGAAGCTTCCGTCGTTGACGTTGCACGAATATTAAATCGTAGATTGTGTTTCCCGAATTTTTTTGGTTTTTCTCTGAGGACTACTCAGCTTTTGGTTGGGAATAGCAGCCATTAAATTCTTTCTTTTTATAAAATGTCCTATATAAATTTATTAAACC